>JAVTVY010005707.1:0-41237 GCA_036873755.1 Hanleya hanleyi
GGTATGTTGGCGCTGCTGGCAATGTGCGATCCCCAACCAACCGAAATGCTTAAAAAATGATGTAATCGCCTAATTCAGAACACGAGGAAGCCAACGGTGAGTTGCACATAATTCTGGTGTTGATATTTCAATATTTTTGCGCGATTTATAAAGTTTAGATAATTATCTCATAGCCTAAATTTTTGTCAAAACTCTTGTGCCGCCCCAAAATTTGTAGCTGGGGTTATATTTTCTAGAATTCATTAGCTAATTTACTTTGACAAGTTGTGAGAGCTCTCCCAATTTCTATTTTGTGAACCCTTCCTACCCCCTCGCTTGCCGCTGAGTTTACATCCGGGTTCTTTCGGAACAGTTCATTCATAAATTAAGGGTAACGACCACACGTGGATTACAAATACTACTTTGACACGCCCACCTTTTGTTCATTAACCATTTTGATTTGCTTCTATAAATTCTGCAAGCAGATGAACTGAATGTACCCGAGATACAGAATAAAGTCCTGTTACTGGTACTGTTTCAAATTTTATGAAACTTTGAATAAAGGCAGTCTTTTTACTATGCCTATGTTTATTTGATTTGTTCACAACCACAACATAGTTGACATAAGCTTACTTCTTTAATATTTTTCAGTTAAAAGACAAAACAGCAGCAGCAACATAAAAGAATTGAAATAGTATTGAACTATTTTTAACTACTTAGAAATTAATTATCTCTATAATGTACTACAACACGTATAACCATTTGAACTTATTTTTATCGTTTTATAGAATTACACTCCTTGGGCATTGTTATATATGTATGGTTTATTTAATTTACAAACTTTAAATGAAACTAAATATTCTGAAGGTCATGGGCTACAGTAACTGTCACAATTGGCCACAGTATTCTTAAATCATTGAGGCAAATGCTGTTGAATAATCACACCTCAGCAATTTTTCATGTGATTCTGAATAGGAGGGAATGTATGCCAAATGCATTGACAGTTAGAAAACAGTATACATGTGTGTGACAATAAATGAATTTGATGGGATATTAAGAACAAGCAGTTCTGAAACCATCTAAAGTTGCCGGATTTATATCACATTACCCTTGTCAAATTTCTAACAATCTGTTCATTTGACAAGCAAAAAGTTTCATTGCTAATCATTGTTGTCAAGTCCTGAATGCTGAAGAGAAAGGGAATCGTGGTTTAACGTCGCATTCTCCTGAATCCTGAAATAGCTTTGCATGCATATATGTGTGTGTGTATTAATATTTTTGTACCTAGCTCTTGTGGACTCGAATGTTATTCTGGTACAACAAAGTTGAATTGAATTAAATTATATGCAGTATCAAAAATCCTAAAGCCAGGTCGGGCCCATGGACCCCTGGCTATTCTGAGATGTGCTCGCTGCATGGATACAACAGATGACCTTGTTTCGTATTTACATATATGACAAGCAGATACAGATTATGCTTCTGGTTATATTTGTCTAGTTCTTTTCATTGTTGTAGGAGTATGATGAAGATATACCATTGCCCGATTAGAGACCTTTATCATGTTTTCGGAGTTCAGATATTGTAGGACAGATGTATCCAAATCTACTCTGAGAGTCTTTGAGGTGGTAGGCCTACATTCCCCTCAATCAGCCACAGCAATCACCAATGCTGAGGCCAATGCCGTAGCAAAAGTACCTTTGCCTCAGCAGTTTTGAACATTGTGTTAAATGGAGAATATTTCAATGCCACAAAAAATTTTGTTGCAGCAGGAATCCTGTGGTATCCATTCGGATTCTATATCTACAATTGAAGTTGAACAATTTGCAATTATAGGACTACAAGCTCATGGACTCTTCTACTAGTATGCCAAGAATCCTATATTTCCTTGTATTATGTTAAAAAAAAATTTATTTCATATATTCTCCACCAAAGTTGGCAGTGACCCCTGTATCGGTCATGTCAATAGTTAGTTACTTTCCCAAAGATTTTTTTCATACACGATATTTCATTTTGGCACTCCAAAGCTCACCTCTTGGGAGCCAAAACCTTCCAAAGCTGTCCCAGGTCTGTTGGAAATACATGTAGTTATCAATACATGTAGTTCATATTCATATACCACCCCCACTCCTCCTTTTTATTATTACATGTAGGCTTTCTGATCAGCCTTCGTGACCTCGGGACCTTTCTGAATATCACCATATTTGAGCGAACTGAACACCAGGCATTGTTTGTATATTTTGTCCCTCTTATCGTGTCGAATTCACATGTTGGTTTCCGTATTTCTTTTGATTTAAGAGATGCCCCCATGTCATTTCCATCCAGAACAAAGATTTTGTCCTTCAGCTTTTTCTCTGCATGAACTAGGCAATCCTCAAAGTACAAGATCCAGCGAAGGTAGCACATCACATTTGACTGGGCATGAATAGACATATGACTGGATGTGCCTGGACTTGACTGGACGTGGCTGATTGTTAAATAGTATGACCATTTCAAACAGACTAGCCCTGTTGCCCACATGTGCAGGCAGGCAGGCTGTTAGCCAGAGGGGGTGCCAGGGTGTCTTTTCGGCACCCTTTTTTAAAATTTGGCACCCTAAATTTAGCGGATTTAACATGAAAGAGATAGATGGGAAGTAGACACCGTTGTCAGCAAAATTTCCAAAAATTCTGAAATTAGCCACCCTGTTTTCAATTCCTGGCTAACACTATACACATGCAGGGCTGGTACAGAGTACAAAGCTGCATTATGGAGGATGATAATAATAGATATCCCATGTTCTCCCTGCTACTCTCATTTTGACTATCTGAGCAGCTTGCTATTATGTCATTTAGACTTCTACATGATGGTGGTGTGATGTTACCTGCGAGAACTCACCAAATCATACCAAACCTCGGAAAGCAAAGAAGAGAATCTGCTGCTAAAACACACAGAGAATTTGTTCCCTGTATTGAAGAAACTATATATTATATTATACACATGCACCTGCATTTACAAATCTAGATGAGATAAATTTACCAGAATGTGGAAGAATCAAATTTATGCAAATTACCTATGACTATGCCAGATTTCATCATAAAATTACCTAACTGAAGCATTTACACAAGCACAATGTAGGTAGACCATTTTCATGCTCTAACACCTTATTACAGAGATATAGGAGATTGGATAAAATGAATATGCAGATCAGCTAACATTTGATTGCACTGTTTCAACCATCTTCACAAGTCCAGGTAAATCCTAAATCCTCTTAGAGGGTTTACCTGGACATTTTTCATGATTTGAATGAGTTCTCGAGCCGATGCCTCCATTGTACAATCTCGTACATTTCATTCCCCGCTCTTAGTTTGAATTAGCATGTCGGTATCCCAAGCTTGCAGTTTTTGCTTTGACTTCTGATGTCGATTTCAGCTTGACATCAAAGTAGTTTGCCCATCGAATTCAAAACTTCACATCTCATACCTCACAGCGGATTGGCATAATAAGCTAGCTTAGCGCGTCCACTGATTGGTTTGATTTAGTGGAAACCTATGATGGCCGAGAAGGCCATCGAATGTCGCGTTATAATTGCGTGATAATGAGCGATATTGCGAAATATTGGGTTTATAATTGCGTGTTAATGAGCGATGTAATGCGATACTTCGCTATATCGCTCATTTTCGAGCAATTATAACGTGATATTTCGCAATATCTCACTATTATAACATGATATTTCGCAAGGACGTTCATTATTCCTGCAATTATAGCTTGACATTTTGTGATGTATCTCATTATTGCGCAATTATAACATGATATTTCGCAATATTCGTGCAATTATAATGCGATATTCGATGGCTCCTCTCGGCCATCATAGAAACCCCTTGATCTATTTATATCCAGAACTGATAAGAGTAACTAACCAAGCTAGTGCATCTATCCTAACAGTTCCATCGATACACTGGCTCGTGAGGATGTGTTTCAACAGATATAGACAAAACGGTCAGTTGTAAATGTTTCAATCCAAACAATAAAAAATTGTAAAATTCAAGGTAAAACGGAGAAGAAAAAAACAGATACTTAAATTTATGCAAATTTGCTCATGATTATGCAACTGCTCCCTTAAAATATATTTAGCAAACCTGTTAAATGTCCCATTGAAATATCGTATTAACAAAGCCTGAGTGAAGTTAAAATGACCACTGGGCATGCTGGGTATGGAAAGTTATATATCGATCTGCAAGACTCAGGTGCCTTGACTCCTTGCATATTACAATGAAAAAATAGGGTTAATTAGGTGAAAATATGCAACTTTGATGCCAGTTAGGTAAAATACACAAATTAACTAAAATATAATTGCACCTTTGAAAACGACACACACAAATTGATCAGATATGAAATTTTTAAACCCAATAAAAAAAAAATGGAATATTTCAGTCGAAAAAAAAAAAAAAAATTCTGATATTTATATATGCAATTTAAATTTATGCAAATTACCTCATAATTATGTACATTTCCCACCGAAATACATTAACAAAACCGGAGTTAACCTGATTGAGCACAATGAATAAAACAAAAATAAATGGTACAGAATTTTGTATATCCTGGGAAGCTCGACAACATGGCATCATACATGTATGTATATTACAATGGCAAAATTGAGTTAATTAGGCAGAAATATGCAAATTTTATGCAAATTAGTCAAAAATATGCAAATTAGCTTAACTTTGATTGCACCATTAGAATGGGCACACAAAACTTGTTTAATTCTGAAATTTTCAACTCTGAAATTCAAAAATTGTGAAATTTAGGCTGAATTGAGTGAGAAAAAATCTGCCCATTTTGATAAAAATGGGTCCATGAGTTGCTCCCCTTTCCATATGGAGCAGTTCCAAAAAATACCCCAAACTAGCCATCTTCACCGCGCTGTATATCGGTCAATTCTTAACCGATTTTCATTTTGTAAACAGTTCTGTGATTCGCAGACCATAAGCTTTCAGATTTTACTACAAACAACTTCAGTGTACTTAATTGTAAAAATGGCCTGAAATCCCTACCGGCATACCAGGTTGGATTTGTTTCCCCAATGATTATTAATTTGATAATAATGTTACAAATTTGAGATAAATTTAAAACAAACTCAGATTTATTTAATTCTGGAATTTATTTAAATAATATAATCTGAATGAAAATTGATAACATCCCAATTATAAAAAATGTCCTGCTTAAAATCAGTTTGCCTACCAGGACAAATGTCATGTTGGTGATTTTCAATATTTCAAGCCCTGCATTTACATCTTTACTGGATGTTTATAGCTCATGCTCATAGTTATTTTTTTTCTTTAGTTCATTTGCAGATAATTGTTTTTAGTAAGGATTATTACAAATGCAACTAAGTGGGCTTTTTTTTGATAATTGGATGATGACGATTGCAAACTGAATCTTGTCCGAACAATAGCCCCGACCTTTAATGACATTTTCATAGTCCTTTTATACACAAATGATGCAATGCACTGGCCATTTAATGACATTGGGTGTGCAAGCTACAATGAGGTCAAAAGGAGCATGATTATTTGAATCAAAAGTATCATGTAGCTCCAAAAACTATGTACCCACCCCAATCCTCATCTCCATTTTTATACGCCTACCCCAAAGGCGGATGTATTATGTGAACGCTTTCCGTTCCGTTACCAATTGGGACCAAGGCATTTAAACAACCTTCAAATTTGGACCAGTGTAATTTTGAATGTATGGGTGTATATTGAAGACCCTTGGGCTCTTGTTACCTATTGATGAAAAACATCAAACTACCCTCAAGTGTTCTACTTTTGTTTGGAATCCTACATATTGTCTTTGTTATGATGCAGCTAAAGGTCTTATTGAGGAATGTCAAGATATCCAGTTACATTGTTGTTTTTATTATTAAAATCAAATCAAATAGATGTATCGTGGACTCCTTAGAAATAAATATCACACTCGAAGAAGCAGCATATCAGCAAATGCAGTTAATGTTAGTAATCTAAAGGACAAAAACAAAAAAATCTGATAATTCACTTTGTTCAGTATAGCGCAAGAATAGAAATTATACCATTCTGTTGTTTTACGGTTGATTCCTTCATATAAGCTTACTTCCTTCTGCAGATAATTTTGGAGTACCAGTTCTTGAAACAGGATAAAGCTATAGACCTGGAAGCCAACTGTGCAGAACTGATGACCAAACTGGATGAGCTGTTACTTGTTGGTCCAACCTCAGATGGAGAAGATGGAGTGAGTATGCACCCTTTATTTTTGCTACACCTATTTTTGCTACATGTACTTTGTATCTCATCACAGCTTAATAATCCCTGGTGAAACCGGCCATAATGGACTTGAGCGACAGGTTTTGTATTCTGGGCTATGATGAAACTACACAATTTTGTAATTATCCTGCCTCATGGTAACCCCTCAAATAATTCAGAAAAAATATCTTTTAGGATTTATTGAGAGAATTTATCTGCAAAACTGACTTTGGTATTATGTTAAAATTGGTAGAATATGTGATAAAATCCAAGGCAAATACGGAAATTTTCAAATATTTTAAGTATATTGTGTACCCGGCAAGTTTTTCTGCTTAAACATCAATTTTTCTGTGCAGTATTATTAAGAGAATATCGTTCTGCAATTTATTAGGGCTGTTTCAGAAAAATGTACCTCGGTGGGGGGATGGGGACAGAAGGCACTTAGCCTGTTTACTTGTTTTTTTGTCCTCTGCTACGAAGTGGTCAGCGGGATGACTTGGAAATGCTAGCCGTCCCACATCCTGAGAACAATTCGACCAATCGACTTCAAACTTTAGAAGGTGCTTCACATCAGTTAGACGGTGATTGGCATTGATTTTCACCGAGGTACGTAATCCAAGATGGCTGCCATTGACCATATTGGATTCTGTCTGTCCCACATCTTGTGAATGCGATATCTTGATAACAAATCAACCAATCGACTTCAAATTTGGGAAGGTTCTTAAAGGAGTACTTACCTTAGTTTTGAGTGTGACTATATTTATCAGCAATCGTATTCCAAACCTTATTATAAAACTTATGTTGATAGAATGCGAAATAAAAGAAATATTGAATATTTTGTTGTTCGCCACTGGGCGCCGCCATTGCACCAGTGGGTGACGTTTTTAGATGAGCGGAAGTAAAAACATCACAACGCCAAGCCGATTTAAGGTTGATCGTGTTGGTAATGCCGATAATTCACACGAGAGGGAACTCAGTAAATCCACTGACGCTCTAGTTGGTTTTAATAACTCAAGTTTAATCATGAAAATGTTTACAAACTTAGAAGTATCGTCGTTCAACACAAATCACTACACAATTGCAGAGGGCGCTCTTTTAGTTTACCGCTCAGCTTCAAATTTTGTTCAAAATGTGTCGGGGTAAGTCTCAGTTGAAAAACTTTCGGAAGAAATTCTTCAGTTGGCAGAGTTAACCTGCATCACTTTCCTTTTAGGAATTATCCCCGTGGGATTTGCCGCGCCAGTTTTTTCCTCGAATTAAAACTCGGACCCAGAGTAATTCAAATGTCCGTGGTTGGCACGGGGAATGTCCCTGGATCAAGCGTTAGTCGTGACGTTGTCCTGAATGCTGACGTCATCAGTCACGTCATCACACAGGCAACATGGCTGCGCCCACGTCGAACTCAAAGCGGAAACATTGCTTCACAAATTGTATTAAAAATAATAGGTTATCGCTCCCAACGACAGTAAAATAGTTGGTTATATTTTTATACGCCCGTCACGCCCGTCAAATTTGACGGGACGTATTATGGTATGGCGTCACCCGTCCGTCCGTTAACTTTTTCTCGTCAACGCAACTCGTCCTAGAGTTTTCAGTGGATTCTTCTGAAATTTGGTACACCTGATCGGTACCATGTGTAGATGTGCATGAACTTTTTTCGGCCCGATTCAACGTTTTCTTGAGTTACTCCCCTTGATTTTGGTCTGAAATCCTTGTATTTGGCACCTACTGTCTTCGTCAATGCAATTCGTCCCAGAGTTTTCAATGGATTCTTCTGAAATTTGGTACACATGATCACTATCATGTGTAGATGCGCATAAACTTTTTTTCGAACCAATTCAACGCTTTCTTGAGTTATCCGCCCTTTTAGTCTGGAATACTTTTATTTGGCACCTAGTCCTCGTCAACGAAACTCGTCCTAGGGGTTTCATTGCATTCTTTTGAAATTAGGTGCACATGATTGGTGCTGAGTGCACATGTGCACAAACGTTGTTCGAGTTGATTCAACAGTTCCTGGAGTTACTCCCCTTGATTTTGGTCTGAAATCTTTTATTTGCCACATACTGACCTCTTGAATGCAACTCGTCTCATACTTTTCGATGGATTCTTTTGAAATTTGGTACATATGGTTGGTACCATGTGTAGATGTGCACAAACGGTTTTTGAGCTGATTCGACATTTTCTTCAGTTACTCCCCTTGATTTTAGTCTGAAATTCTTGTATTTGGCACCTACTGTCATTTCGGCCCAATTCATCAGGCTGATGAGCTTTTTTTTGCAGCTTATGCTAACAAAAATTTTGTTTTAAAGTTACTGATACATACATAAGCGCATAACCGGGGGTGGGTGAATATGCACCCCCGCAGAGTAAGAGTAACTGGAATTCTTTCTCCTACAAATACCGCTCCAGGCCCTTATGTTGTTTATCGACTGTATTTTTTTACGGGCGTATTTTGGGTTCAATTGAACTCTTGTTTTAAGAGTCTTACCTTTGTAATATTAACCTATGCAAAATAAAGTAAGTATTCCTTTAACATCAGTTAGATGGTCATTGATATTGATTTCACTGAGGTAAGTAATCCAAGATGGCTGCCATTGACCATATTGGATTCCGTCTTGTGAAAGCAATACCTCGAGAACAATATGACCAATCGAATTCAAAGTTGGGAAGGTTCTTCACATCAATCAGATGGCCATTGGTATTGATTTTCATTGAGGTAGTATGTAATTCAAGATAGTTCCCATTGACCATCTTGGATTCCGTCCATCCTGCATATTTTGAACATGATATTTTAAGAACAACTCAACCAATCGACTTCAAACTTTAGAAGGTGCTTCACATTAGTTAGATGGCCATTGGTATTGATTTTCACTGAGGTACATAACCCAAGATGGCTGACATTGACCATCTTGGATTCCGTCTGTCCCGCATCTTGTGAACGCGGTATCGTGAGAACAATTCGTCCCATTGACGTCAAACTTGAGAAGGTGCTTCACATCAGGTAGACGGCCATTGGTATTGATTTTCATTATGTAATCCAAGATGGCTGCCATTGACCATTTTGGATTTCACTCACCCATATTGTACACATGTGTTGTGAACACAATATCTTGATCATACTATATCTTGTATTCCTCCCCATCGATTTATAAACCTCACCATCCACAAATCCATATACAACTACAGACTTACATTCCAGTGTTATACTACCCATTACTGATTCCCAAACCTCCTCAAATTGTCTCGACAATTCCAGATAAATCTCTCTTTCCATATACACATATCCACTTTTCAAGTTATATTTAAGGAGATATTGGAAGCGTATATGCTGTACGCTCTCAAACAGGTTACTTGGCGGAGGATCTGCTAGCTACTCACCTTGTAACATTGGACATATGGGTTGCGTGGGTTGTTGGGGATCTGTCCCCCCCCCATGTACATTTTCATTAAGCGTATATTTTACACATTCATCCATTTGTCTGATCGTTCTCCCTATTTGCCTAGTTAAATTTGAAGCTATCCAAATATGAGTTGCAAATTGGCACAAAATTGACACACCCTCTTATTTTCTTATGTTATTCAAGGGAACAGACCTTGCGGATCTGGAAGTTAAAGCCTGGTTGAAGTTTCAAGAAGAGTTAAAGACCAAATCAGAAGTGCGAATTGAGGCCTTTCTGGGTGTTATATTTTCAAGAGTTAAGGCCCTTCGTTCTTCAAATCTTTGTGAACTGAGACTTGTCCGGGCTGGATTTCAGTTAATATTGTATGGACAAGTATGAAATTTGCATGATATGTGGTCAGTGTCCCATAGTTGTGCAGCGTAAATTTCCTCCGTGTTTCGCTTAGATTTTCAAGAGTTATGGCCCTTTGTTCCTGAAATCTCCGTGAATTGGGACTTGTGCGGGCTGGATCTCGGTTAATATTGTATGGACATGTATGAAATTTGCATGTTATGTGGGCAATGCCCCATAGTTGTGCAGCGTGAAGTTTCTCTGTGTATCAGTTATATTTTCAAGAGTTATGGCCCTTTGTTCCTCAAACCTCAAATATATATATATTTGTCCAGGCTGGATTGATACTTGGGATATACATTATTCAATTGACGACGTAATACACATTATTGTCACCATACAGTAGTTGTGCATGTGTTGGACTTTTTCAACCTGATTCACATTTCCTGTTCCCCTTCATCATGTATATCAGAAGCATTTTAAAAAACCGGTTGTGGAAATATATTAAATACACCATTTTGGCTATTTTTAAGGCTGGTTTTCACCAACTTTCTTGAATTTAATTGAAGATTTAATTGTCACCATACAGTAATTGTGGATGTTGGACTTTTTCGACCTGATGGCATGATTCTGAGTTGTTCCCCCTGATTATGTAGAAGCAGTTTAAGCGACCTGTTGTGGAGATATTAAATGAGCCAATTTGACTATTTTTAAGGCTAGTTTTGATAATTGTGCTGTCAACCTTGTGGCCTAATGACTAATTTCCTTAATAAATTTATGGATTGTTTTATTTCAGTTTGTTGTTGCATGGTTTCTGATTTCTCCACCAAAGTAGATTCAGCAGTTAGTTGTGTGCCTTGGCACCAAGAAGGGGATGCATGGTGTGTCCATGGAGACAAAGAATATGAAGTCGAAGAACATAACATCCAGAGCAAATTTTTATTTTCAGCATACTGCCATTGCTAAACATGTTCAGAAGCTAAACGCTTGAGCTACGCGCATGCTCGTCAACACTTTTTCCACACATCCAATGGCTAAACATGTTCCCCCAATGTAATGTTTAGGATTTAAACGTGTTTAGCAGAGAACTACGGCTAAACATGTTTAGCAGGGAACTATCGATAAACATGTTTAAACCCTAAGCACCAAATCACTAAACCACATGTTTAGCGGGATGACGTGTGGAAAAAATGTTGACAGGTATGCGCGCGTAGCTTATGTGTTTAGATCCTCCACGCATGTTTAACAGTGTATGGATAAGGGCGAAGTGAAAGGAAATAAAATTCATCGTTTAAATGCATTCAATTATTCGGAACGAGATCGTTTAACGCCTCTTGTTGCAATTATTCTCTTCGTCGTCGGGTTCTTCACTTTCTTCGTTCTCCTCGGTTCCTTCTTCTTCCTCGGATTCTTTATCACATTCGCTGCCGCCGCATTCTTCTTCGTCCTCTTCCGGTTCTTCGCACCTTTCTTCTTCATTTTCGGCCTTAAAGTAACAAACGGAATTCTATATAGAAATTCCAATGCATGACGGGATATGTTAGAGTTTGAAAAACTTGATTGGACGACTCAAATTTTCGAAAATACGTCTGACATTTGCTTTGGATTGTGGTGAAAGTTGAAACAAAACATTCAACCAATCAAAGCGTCTCTGTAAGGTTCATTATACATTGTTGCTAAAGACTCCTTGATTGGCATTTAGGAGCTCGGAAAGCAGAACTAGGACATCATTTTTATATAAATCCTATAGTATGGACTGATTAGTTTAGCCAGTGCCACCATGAATAGTAGAGTATAACATGAAGTTTGGATTTTGGGTTTTCTTTTAGATAGTGAAAATTTAGCTGTTAAAGACAGTTTTTGAGAATACTAGGTAAATAATTCATGTTCATTTGATCTGAATGTCTTGTTGTCTATGAGCGCAAGTTTTGTGGGATACATGGGGAGATTTCCACAAAAAGATTGATACCGCTTAATGTCATTCTCATGGCATCAGATTGTATACCACGTATACTGCCAGATATACCCTCTGATTGCACTGGATTTCAATCTTGGTGCGCAGGTTGGTGCTCATGACTCTCGGCCAATCAACAATGTCCGTAATTAAACGGAGCGGACTGAGCGCAGCATTAAACTCAACGTAACAAGAGCCGGAGTCTTGTACTGTGTCTTCTCGCGTAATAATTTAGCATAAAACTTGTTTATTCTTTTAGCGAGCAAGATATACTCATATACTCATGACGACGGCTGAATTATGAATGACGGACAAGACGCTTGTAATTTCCCATCCCTCTCTAATACCGATACATGCTCCCTGTGTCGATCAAAATCGATACAGACCGAATGCGCATGCGCGCCGCGTTTTTTTTTCTGCCGGGTTCCGTCAGAGGGTGTCACACTGACAAATTTGGAGGTTACAACTCTGCCAATGGGAGAATGGTTAATATGAGCTGAGAGGAATAAAAGTTCAGTTCAGGAACTTCGGACCAAAGCTTCTTTGCACTTACGGTAAGCCATTTTTCTATTTATTCAGTAAGGCAAATCATTTTCTGATATGATTATATATTTTCTGATACCATCAACTATTTACTGATATCAGCAAATCATTCAATGCTATCAAGAAATGCCGCATAAAAAGTAAACCTTGTCCCATACGCTGTATGAGAGGTTCCTGTCATCAAAATGAGCCATAGTCTTCAATACCAAAAGCTTTGACAAGGAATGATGTCTACATATTATTCTGTCAGATAATTAACATATAAAATCGTTAGCAATGGCCTTTAAGGAACTGAAAAATACACTCACCGATCGTTTGACTCTGTTGGGCTTCAGCATACTGACGGCATCCTTTTTCCAAAGTTTTGCGCCTTCAGTCCGCACCACCAGAACGACCACCAGAAATGCGAGGCAAATCAAGCTGTACTTCATTCTAAGAAATGAATAAACCAAGTGAAACCTGTGAATACCGACAACTGAATGAACCGATCATCCTCTAACTACCGACATTATCCATGGCCCCAATACTTAAATCTAAAGTGTTTGAATCTTTATACACCCGAACCCTGTCAAAACCGACACTATAATCTGATCTCAAGCACGCATGCATG
The DNA here is from genome assembly GCA_036873755.1 of Hanleya hanleyi. Taxonomy (NCBI): domain Eukaryota; kingdom Metazoa; phylum Mollusca; class Polyplacophora; order Lepidopleurida; family Hanleyidae; genus Hanleya; species Hanleya hanleyi. The sequence continues at coordinate 13,069 of JAVTVY010005707.1, forward strand.
GTCGGTTTCCCTGTATTGCTAGTTTGGGATCGGATAATTGGGCATGTTTATCGGCATCACGGAATCGAGAGTTGTTGAATGTCGATGTTGGTTTCAGTCATTTAGGAAATGAATGGCTGATGACTGTACAACAGTGACATGCAGCAACCTACACAACTTCCTACTGTCTATATATGACTGCAGTTCTAGATGTGGTGGTTGTATAAAGAATCCGCATATACCACCGACGCGACGAATATTTTGGTCTAAATTTTATTTTTGGTTCTGTCAACGAAAAATGTTCAGAGTTTCTCCTTACGAGAAGCATCTGTAGTTTGCAAAAATGAAAATTGATTTCCATTTTCCGTGCTACGGTAGTTTTAACTCTTGGTATACTAAAAGTCCTGGTACAATTTTTGCTGACTATCTCAGCTCTACGGTGGCCCGTAGGGGACATTCATGTTTTTTACCTTTTAGGTGTTTTTCTCTGACTTTTTCGTGTTTTCCTTCGACTTTTCCGTGTTTTCTTTCGACTTTTCCGTGTTTTTCTTAGACTTTTCAGAGTTCTTGTTCGAATTTTCTGTGTTTTCTTTCGAAAACATCACGAAATGAAAAAAATGTGAAATACTTTCCACCGCGGTGAAATACTTTCCACCGCGGTGAGAAATATTTATCACCGCGGTGAAAAATACTTTCCACCGCGGTGAGAAATACTTTCCACCGCGGTGAGAAATATTTTCCACCGCGGTGAGAAATACTTTCCACCGCGGTGAGAAATACTTTTCACCGCGGTGGGAAATACTTTTCACCGCGGTGGGAAATACTTTCCACCGCGGTGGGAAATACTTTCCACCGCGGTGAGAAATACTTTCCACCGCGGTGGGAAATACTTTCCACCGCGGTGAGAAATACTTTCCACCGCGGTGGGAAACACTTTTCACCGCGGTGAGAAGTACTTTCCACCGCGGTGTAAAAGTTTTAACCGCGGTGTAAAAGTTTCAACCGCGGTGTAAAAGTTTCGACCGCGGTGTAAAAGTTTCCACCGCGGTGAAAAGTATTTTCCACCGAGGTGGAAAGTATTTCTCACCGCGATGGAAAGTATTTCACATTTTTTTTTCATTTCGCGATGTTTTCGAAAGAAAACACAAATTCGAACAAGAACTCTGAAAAGTCGAAGAAAACACGAAAAAGTCGAAAGAAAACACGGGAAAGTCGAAGGAAAACAAGAAAAAGCCAGAGAAAAACACCCAAAAGGTAAAAAAACCGTACAGCTCCTGGTCAATGTCAGGGTTTACGCTGCAGAGATTTGTTACGTGTTACATGTTTTATTTAAAACCCGGTGTGTCAAGAAATATGTATAAAGATAAACGCCTGATGTTTATCCATAAACGCCCAATGTTTTTCCATAAATGTACATGTGTGAGAAATTAGAACAATATGACATCATTTTCATTAGAACATGTGATTTATTTAACCACCACCGGACATTTGTTCTGACATTTCGCGTATACAGCACAAGTATACCTTTTGAATAAATATCAGATATGTACGTACTCGCATCATAAAGAAATAATATCCTGCAATTATATTCATGCACTTTATGAAATTAACGGATAATAAATTCACGCAGACACGCCCCTATGTCCCGTGAGAAAAACTGTTTTTCACCGAAACATTGAATCCCGAAATTCGCTGTTTCGATGAATATGCAAAAGCAGGCTTTATGTATTTTTCGATCTGAAGATGGATATATATATATATATGCATAACTGGCGTATGCATGCGTTAAACACGTGCGTTTATCGGAAAACACATGTTTTGCAGTGATTTCGCGCGCTTGGATCACCCCATGTACCATGTGACACCACGTGGCGTACCCAAACGGCGTCTGTTGGAAACTGCTGGACATGTAAGTACAGAGATGTGGGTTTTCGTGCATATTCACAGTACTACTTTGGGTTTCTAGGAGGTATTTTGTTTTTTAGGTTTCGATGGCATTTAGTCTGCAACAAAAACAAACGTAGTTTTCGCATCGTGATTATTCGTTGGCGCATAACTTGCCATGTTTCAGTCCCCCCCCCCCCCCCCCCCCCTCTTTCTCTCCCAAGCTATTCCATTTCCAACTGAATATATCCTGTACCCTGTAGACTGGCAGTGTAGGGAAGTACATCGTTGTCGAAAACACTGTATTTTTTCCTATCTCAATTTAACGGATACATCAGTTTTGTTGTTTGTTTGTTTGTTTGTTTTTTGTTTTTACCCCTCGGGCTGATTCTGCCCGAGCGGTATTGTCGTTGCCTCCGTCGTCTGTCCGTCTGTCCGTCTGTCCATCATATCCTTGTAAACACATTATCTCAAAAAGTCCTTCACTTACACCAATGAAACTTCATACAGTTGTTTAATACAGCCAGTACCAGAAGCCTATTGAAAGTCGGTGCCATTGGATGTGTTTTTCAGGAGTTATGCCCCTTTATACATGTCTGGCTGTTTTTATCCTTGTAAACACATTATCTCAAAAAGTCCTTCACTCACAACAATGAAACTTCATACAGTTGTTTAATGCAGCTAGTACCAGAACCCTATTCAAAGTCTATATCCTTGTAAACACATTATCTCAAAAAGTCCTTCACTCACAACAATGAAACTTCATACAGTTGTTTAATACAACCAGTACCAGAAGCCTATTGAAAGTCGGTGCCATTGGATGTGTTTTTCAGAAGTTATGCCCCTTTATACATGTCTGTCTGTTTTTATCCTTGTAAACACATTATCTCAAAAAGTTCTTCACTCACAACAATGAAACTGCATACAGTTGTTTAATACAGCCAGTACCAGAAGCCTATTGAAAGTCGGTGTAATCGGATGTGTTTTTCAGGAGTTCTGCCCCTTTATACATGTCTGTTGGTCCATATCCTTGTAAACACATTATCTCAAAAAGTCCTTCACTCACAACAATGAAACTTCATACAGTTGTTTAATACAGCCAGTACCAGAAGCCTATTGAAAGTCGGTGCCATGGGATGTGTTTTTCAGGAGTTCACACAAACCTGTGTGGATTGCTGTGAATAGACAGTAATCGTTCGACTACATCTACTATAGGTAATCACTGCTCTATTGCTATATTGTTTTGTCTGTCTATGATCTATATCATACAGGTAAAATTATGCCCACCCCAAATATATGAGTTGTTGGAGTTATTTCTACAATTGCTCTGGGCCCGACCCGAGGGGTCCCGATGGCGACAGCCACATGTTTTTCATTCCCTGGTGAGTTGGCTTGAGACGAGAGTGACACGTTTAAGCAGACGTTTGCAGTACATCCGGTTTTCGGGGGGGGGGGGGGGTAAATTCCCTGGAGAGTTGGCTCTAAGTTTAATCAAAAACGAATGGCATGTGTTCATATCAATGCTGGTGTTGTTTTAAAACGTATAACTCATTTATCATGGAACATTACGCGTATATTACAAGAAAATGAAGACCATTTAGAATAACATAGATTTTATTCATTTATATTTATCATTCACATTTTTAATATCAAGACTATTGAATTTCACATAGCTATATATGTTGAACACCTAGATATGAGAAAAACGGTTCCTCGCCTGTATAGTAATTAGATAATGATTAAAGAAAATAATTTATTTTGACTGGCATAATGTAGTCCATCATGTTTTATTATGTGTATATTGTAAAACGCTGTGTGTATGCCATAAAACGGAACGACATGTTTTGACGTCAATGCTGGTGTTTATTGTGAAACGTACACATTTATCATGAAACATTACGCGTTTATTACAAAACATATGCCATGTAATATAAGTGTGTCCGTGAAATGTTTTTATTTAAACATGTTTTAGTGAATTATGTTGTGCATTGTAGCAAACATCTGCACAAGTCCAGGTAATCCCTAAATCCTCGCAGAGGGGTTACCTGGGCCTTTTTGGCGATTCGGGTGAGTTCTCGAGTCTATTACACAATCTCGTACATTTGATCACCAGCGGTTGTTTTGAATTAGTATGTCAGTATCTGAAGCCTGTGGGTTTTTTCTTTGACACCCGATGTCGATTTCAGCCTAACTTCAAAGGTAGTCTGGCCGGCGATGAAATTCAAACCAGTCAAATCTCAAACCTTGCTGTGGATTGGCCTGGTGAGCTGCATCAGCGCGTATACTGATTGGTTCGGTTTAATAGAAAAGCTCGAGCTATTTATACCCAGAACTGCTATCGGTAACTATCGATCGTAACCTATTGATTGATACACTGGCTCGCGAGGATGTTTAGCAAACGACTTAACATCGATCTATTGTAACACCAGTTTTGAAAAAAGGAGTCTAACTACTTCAGGTATCGTGAATCATACTCACTTGGACCTTTGCTGTGATCAATTTCCTATGCTTGTAACTGCTTGAATCTCCGATCAGTTTCTGGTGAAAAATGGCAATAATATGTTCAATATATACACAAAATATGGCTGAAAAACTATATTGATTTTTTTATGGTCATTCATGCAGAAGTTGACAGGATCAGTATGACTGGACAAAAAATGTTTTTGACAAGTAGATTGATTAACGCTTATGTCAATCTGAGGTGAAAACCTCCGATTTTTTATTCAATTTTATTTCCTGTTGCTGTCGAAATCCGAACGCCCTTTCTCTAGATCTACGACCTGTGATAGGGTCCTTCCCTATCATTAGATTACTTATAAAAAGAATTGCATGGGTATCATCGAATAGCATTAACGAGAACATGAACATCATCTCATGAATTAGAAACAGAAAAAAAACTGGTCGACATGCAGTTGAAGACGAGCATCATTTCTTTTTAATATGAACGTTTTAAAAAGAATTGAGAGAATACTTAAAAGTATTTCTGGAAAAAAAAGCAAGTGTAAACTAGAACTCGTGGACTTCGAAAGACTGCCGTTATCTGTGTGATTTTATGGTTTTGATGTTTGACTGTGATCTTTAGAAATACATAGTTTTTCCTATTTCCCAAAATTTGATTATGTGTATAGGTTGTGTTATGTGTAATGCTTTAGTTACCTTTGACAGTCATAACAGGATGAAAGGTACGAAGCACAATAATTTTATAATTTATCCCATTAATTAATTTGATGCTTCAGAGTAAATTTTAATGAAAATCAGAGCGTCTGAAGTCCACCGACATTGAAACTACTGATTTGGCTTGGAACCTCAGTACCCAGCATGGAAAGCAATCTCGAGTGATATCCTCGTTATCCACATACCAAATCTGCGTTCAGGTTTTTGAAAGTTACCGTCCAGAAGTAACTATTTTTTTACTTGTCTTCCTGGTACTTCAGCTTGTCACCCCTTCTGAATTTTTTTTTTATCACCATACTGTCATGTATTCCAACTAGTTTCTCCATTTTTTTCATGCATTGTAGAATTTGAACACACGTTTTTCTTCCCTCGATCGGGAGACGTTGACGACACGGACAGATTTATCTCCTTCCTCTAGCTCTGCATTGCCAAGATCAATGTCCTCACTTCATGATCTTGATCATCATCCTAACGCATGGCACGATCATACGTAGAAACTTCTGCTCATAGCCATGCAGTAATGGGTGATATCCGAGTATATTAGGGCATTTCCCAATTGGTCACATCCGATTGGTCCCGTGAGATCCGACAACAGCGCAATCACATTCATAAAACGAAGACACACCTCCAGAAAGCCATCCACTGAAATGATCTCTTGGTGGGCCTCGAAATGCCCCTATCACAAAATAAAAAGCATATCATTTTACTGTGAACTGTCGCCGATTTTATTTTTTTGAAATAGGTAAGGTCGTTTGTAATATGATTTTTCTTAAGAAAAACAAATAAGCATGCTCCATTAGAGTGAGAACTAAAGTAGCTGATTCGCACAACTTCGTTTTTGTCTCGCATAGAATCCCCTAGTCTTGCGCCTCTGCACTCAAGTGAGACTGACATGTCTGAAATGCCCAGGTCAAAATATTTAAATACAGATAATTTCATTGGCTCGTTTAAATGCGGCGGGCATGTGACTTGATGCTTCAGGAACAACTTTCGAACAGGATTATGTCCCTCCAGAAATATATCCTTTGCAGCCGAGAGGTGGCATCATGTGGAATACATGCCGAATCATAGCGTTGAGCTAAGGACGGTCTTAAGCGAAACGTGAAATCCCCTCAGCATGCTAAGATGGATGTTGACTCGGTGGGCTCATTTCTCTCACCAGGGAGTTCAGTGAAACATGTCAACAAAAGATTCAATTATGAGATTAAATTTGTTGGAACGATATTTTCTTAAATATCATAACAGCAGGTTGGGGGGGGTTAGCCACTTTTGCATCTATGTTAGTATTAAACCCAGAATAAAAACTTGAATTTGAAAAATAGAATTTTTGAGAAATTTTGAAATTGAGTTTTGCCCCAAACAATTGTTTTATATCGATGGGGAAACACGCACAAAAAAAAGAGTGTTATAGTGGATAAATATTGAATTCTTCAAGAGATAAGTCGAGTTCCCAAATGAAAATGTCGTGACGAATAAATCAAGCAAAATAATTGTTGTTGTTGTTGTTGTTCCTTCACTAGATCAACTCGCGAGTGCTACGTTTAGCGTGTCTGGAGCAAGTCAAAATCGACAGGGGCAACGCAACGTTCATGTTCATGTGTTAGCTGCCCGTGTTGGCAAGCACGATTTTGTTCCGATTAAAATACTCAGTGACAAAGTTTAATTCGGCTTTTATTCTCCACCATAAAACGATCAATCCGCTCGTTCTGGTTATCGAATTGCTCTTGCCAGGCATGAACACTTGATAGAAATACAGGCCAGATCGTGCCATCAATCTAGTGCAGTTCTTTTTATTTATCCATTAGTTTTGCCTTTCAAGCTTCGCTAACCACAGCGCCCTCAACGAGCAAGATTAATTACCTAAAGGGAGATCACTTTCAAGAAGCTGTCGTAAAAGTCTCGCGAGAGCCCATTTGACAGTATGTGCAGTGATTTCTGCGCAGTTTTTTCGGGGGGATATTGCATTTTCAGCTTCCGGTTTAGAATGTTACACAAACAATTTGGGCTTGAAAAACAGACTTCCATTTATCTGAGACAGCCCAAATTGGTACGAATTTCTAGTTCAATATCTTCTCCACATTTGGCACTGTGATGATAAGTCTCAACTCTGCTTTGTTTTTTCGCAATCTTGCGGACAAAGCGATTTTGGCCCCCATGAGACCAAGCTGATGCAATAAGACTGCGACGCTTCGCGGCAGTCTTAAAAAGCTGTTACTTCATTATCTAGCACCATCCAAGGGGGCCTCCGGCAGCTAGGAAATATGTCCACGGGTCTATATTATTAAGAGATACGACATAATATTGTATTATTTTGTCCTCACGACCAAGATATATATATTTGCAGACAGTATGATCAAGTCAATAAAGACGATTGACTGATTGATTATCGTACTAATATTCCCTTATTGAATGCATCTAAAAGAATGACATACAGTCTGTTTGTTTTTTGTTTTTTTTTCGTCAGATATGTTATCTGGTTTTGTACATGACGTGAATAATACTTTTGGAGATCATTCACAAGAAAGAATATACTGAGAAAACACTTGTCTTGGAGCCATTTTAGCATCAAGATTGTGTTGTAAATAACACAAAATGTATAGAATCAGCACAAACTTATGTTGAAATGAACAGAAAAAAATGTGTTGAAGCCAATGTATATGTTGTACATAACACAAATCCTGTTGATTCCAGCACAAAATATTTGTATTGAAGCCATTTTTGCAAAAAATTGTGTTGTTGTTTTTTGTTGTGATCTACTATGTGATCATGTTTGCAGTGACTGACGAAGTACCACAACGTGTGACTAATTATAGTGACAACATAAAGTGCCACAAAGTTATACCAAAAGTAACCCAGTGGGAAACACCGACAATAAAATCGTTCGATAAAAAAATTGGATTATATGTATCAAAATTATTAGATTTCATGCGCTTTTTTTGTTTTTGGAAATGAGAGAAAAAGTAGGGTTGTTTTCTGGCAAAACAGCGCTTAAAATCTATCCGAAAATTTTATCAAACAATGTTATTTATGGTGATTGGTGGTACTTCGTGATATCTTTGTGGTAATTAGTGGGACTTTGTGATACTTTCTAGTAACTAAAGAAATGATACGAATATCATCAGTCACATCCAATTAGTGTCGTGTGAATGAGTAACCACATTATTTCATTTAATATTGGCGTAATTCCTTGCTATGATATATTACATGATAAAATTGTACTAAATGATGATACATTAAACGTAGATCAATTTAGGTTCCTGTCTCATAAACAGCCACAGAGCAGGCGGATTGTGGCGAATGTAGAGATAACAAAGGATACGGGAGGTTTATCTAGGAAGAACCCCTTTGCGTGACGATACGAATCAGTAAATTACTGGTAAAAGGTCTGGTCATGAGCTGTCGGGTATTTTACCTGTACAATGACGTTCATTTGACCTTTAACTATATCCTACAGATAAAATGTTCGCTTTTGTCTGAAAATCAAGAATGTTAGCAGTATACTCCTCTCTTTAAAAACTTGAGTGAATTGTTCCACTCAAGTTTGAGTGAAATGTACCTGTTCACTCAAACTTGAGTTACTTTTCACTCAACTTGAGTTACTTTTCACTCAACTTGAGTTATTTTCACTCCACTTTAGTTAAAACCACTCAAGTTCACTCAACTTGAGTGGGATCAATTTCCAGTCTTTATGAGTGCATTTAACTCAAGTTGAGTGAAAAGTAACTCAAGTTGAGTGAAAATCTCATTCAAATATTGAGTGGGATTAATTTCCACTCTTACTTGAGTGAAATTTCACCCAACTTTTTTAGAGAGTACTGCTAGTAACCACTACTAGGCCGTTATTATGGATAACATGTCAGTTTTTACATAAAAATCAGAAATTACCTGTAAAATAACCATTAATTGGCCGGGGTTTTTTTATAGATTAAACACGTGGCAGCTGCTTGCCAGGTTTTAACCAGTAATTCTCCGGGAACGTTCTAACAGTGTAATAAAGGTGATTTCTCTCCAATCCAAAATATGCAAAATCAAATTTTTCCTTGCTGTTTACATTCAGAAATATTAGCCTCGAAAGAAAATAAGATGATCGAATGCATAAATGAATCCTTGACATATTCTGGTATTGTATAGGCTTTTATCGAGAGGGTTTGACACCTCATACCAAACAAACTAAACCTGAGTCTTGACTCGTTCAAATCATCAATCTTCGTTATTTAGTGTGGAAAAATTAATTTTTTGTTGAAGTGTCATATTTTTGTTACAAGAGAAAATCCCCTAGAAAGTTGCCTCAAGATTACCAAAAATAAAACGACCGGGAGGGGAAGGCACAATTTCACCAATAGTTTATCCTGGGTATACAATTTTTTATACTCCTTGTTTTCTTACTGACTATGTTTTTGCAATATTTAATTTTGTCAGCTGAATTTTCTCGTTTGGACAATCGCCGGAGGAGGTGGTCTACGTGATGGCCTTCTCATCCGTAAGCCACACACGTCTGGCGTCAAGCCAGGGCCAATCGGACTGACGCTACGGCCTTTTAGAAAAATAGAGAAATAAAATACTATTATATTGTCATATTCATATTCTTTATTCACCGAAAGCCAGAGACTTATAGGTATACATATATTACATTTACATATGCGGACTGAGGCGTTCCATAACTACATAATTTAGCCACTTAATATCTGACTTCTTCTACTCCCAGCTAGTATACAAATTTACCCAATCTGTTTAATGAACGAGTATTGTCTATACAACACATCTGTATTAGTTTAAAGACTGATGCTTTCTTCCGGCAATATGGTTTAATTATAATTTCTCCCTCAAATCTTTATGAGCTTGACACGTCAAGATAAAGTGATATTCATCATCAACTTCGTTACTACTACACACACTGCATAATCTATTATTTCTGGTCATATATTCATATCGACCGACTTCTATATTCAATTTATGAGCAGATATCCTTATTTTGCATAAAGCACTTTGATACAGCTTTGGAATACTCTTCGTAAATAAAACTGTAGGGTATAACTATCAGTAAGATATTTATATAAACTAGCTTTTGACATCCTGTTTGTTTCTCCGTGTACAGTCTGTATATATCTATCAGTAATTCTTTGCCTATATTCTGTGTAAAACAATTTTTCATTATCCACGCCTTGTTCATCCCAAACAAACTGGAAACCATTTTCACAATGCTCCTTTCTGACTATGTTAATCCAGCGACCCGGCGGAGTCTTTCCTCTTACATAATCTGAATATAAACATGTATATAGCGATTTAAGCACTTGATTATTCTAGATTTTCTGACCAATATCATTGGTACCCTTCCAAGTTCTGACAATATTAAAACATTTGTAGCTTTATCCCCCAATACCAATATCCGCTTACAAAATTTAATACGAACGGTAGTAGTAGTATAAGTTGAAATTCTGTCGCAAAAATGAGGGTGTGGAGTGAGGGTGAGGCTGATGACGTCACATCCGGGTCAAGAGGTTACTTCCGGGTCAAAGATCACTTCCAGGTCAAAGGTCACTTTCGGGTTAAAGGTTACTTCTGGGTCAAAGGTCACGTCCCGTGACGTCCTGGATGACGTCATGATGCATTTAATGGGTATATATACGAGGGTCAGTCAGAGTGTGCGTCATTCATCGTTCGTCATTTCGTCGACCATGTCACCAGTCCTACGAGCCTACGAGCTTCGATATCTTTCCCCAGATGAAAGCCCCAAAATTCGCATCCATAATTCAAAACACTTCCAACATACATATCAAAGAGATTTAACTTTGTATCTATATTCAGCTCGAAATTTTTAATATTTGACAATAACTTAAACAACGCTTTCTTGCCCTGCAAGGCCTTGTTCTGCTGTGTAGTTTGAAACTGCTCATTATAATTGAATAGACATCCTAGGTAATTATAATTATTGACCTCTTCAATCATTTCATAGTCCCATTTGTCATTTCCCCTTTTCCAACCCTTCCTAAACACCAACACTTTAGCTTTTTCTACATTAACCGTCAAGTTCAAGGTATTACATTAACCTTTCGAATGATCCAACATATTTTGCAGCCCTTCTCTCGTTTCTGATATCAAAACAGTATCATCTGCATACATCAGTAATAAAATATTAACGTCATCAATATCGACTAAGTTATCCATATTCAACATAAAATCTGTTTCCAGGTCTTTAACATACAACGAAAATAGTATCGGTAACAATACCTCCCCTTGACATAATCCAGACTTCAAAAAACCAGAGAATCAAAAAACGCACTCAAAAGACCTTTTGATTTGACACATAACTTAAATATTTGATACATTGATCGTATAGCCTTCAACAACTTACCACTAGCATCATATTTAATAAGTTTATACCGTAGCATATTACGATCCACCTAATCAAACGCCTTTTTATAATCCACAAAACAACAGTATAATTTCTGATATACTGTTTTAGACTCATACGTGGGCTCGCTGATTATAGAAACTAGTATTCCAGTACCCCCGGCATAATCTCGCCCCACCCTATCCCGGCATACTCTCGCCCCACCCTATCCCGCGTCACAACTATGCGACCCGCTGTGTCGACCCATTCTACTACCTGGCCCATGGAATCTCAGGTAATGAAAACCCCAGGTCTCTCCCCTCACCCTATCCCGCGCCACACCTATGCGACCCGCTGTGCAGTGAGTAAAGCGGAGGAGGAGGAGTAGGAGGAGTCGGACACACCACGGATTATACTAGGTACATAGAAAAACTTCTGAGCTGTACTCCGGGTAAACATATTTAATGCGCAAGCTTTCGACTTTCATGCCGGAGCCTTTATCAAGTGATCTGTTGAATTTCATAAAATTGTCAGTAAATATACAGATTGTCCAATTGTTTATCCGTTTCCATGGAAGATCGAATGTTATATAGAGATATACACCATTGTGGTTTAATTGTTTACTTATTCCCGTAGAATTTAGAGTCTTGTATTGTGTCGCCGTACTTCAAGACTCTAAATTCCATGGGAATAAGTAAACAATTAAACCACTATGGTGTATATCTCTATATAGCATTCGATCTTCCATTGAAACGGATAAACAGTTGGACCATCTGTATATTTACTGGCAATTTTATGAAATTCAACAGATCACTTGATAAAGGCTCCGGAATGAGAGTCGAAACTTGTGCATTAAATATGTTTACGTGGAATACAGCTCAGAAGTTTGTCTATTGCTATAAGTATAATTTCTTCTTCTTTCTAAGAAGATTAGCTACAAGCTGTTGTAATGCGAACATTGCATCGATAGTTGAATAGTTGGGTTTGAATCCAAATTGTGCATCGGAGATGACATCATATGTGTTTGACCATAATATTAGACGCTTGTTAATTACTGAGTAGACGTGAATAATTTCGATAAATGACTAAGTGAACTAATACCTCGGTAATTATCTACATCGTCCAACTTGCCTTTCTTATGTATGGGGACAATCATTCAATGCCTATATCTTATTTTGATAGCAAGAGAATAGGCGAGCAACGCCCTTTCCCTCTCTCGTCCAAAAATATATGCTTTCGAATTTAGTATTGTAAGAACCGGGCAGCATTATATCTGCTATGTTACAAGTTTATTCTGATATACCTCCGGGTCGGTCAGTCTATTTGTTTTTAGTACCGTACATCAACAGAACACATTTTGAACTCGGTTAAAAAAACAATGCATGTACATTCATCGATTCGACACTGTCCGAAGAGGAGGACTAGGGTCATTATCAGATGAACGTTTTAAGGCAGTCCGCTGGAGATGTTGGGCTTTGGCGGCCATTTTCCATGTTTTTGCCTGGTATCGTGTAGGTTAACTCCCTTTTCTTGGTTAAGAGATAGTGATTTCCTTTAAGGTTACTGTATCGTGTCCCAGTTGCGTACATGTACGCATCACAATTTTGCTTAAAAAACTTTCCCAAGTTTATTACAAGAATCGATTTATTTAAAGATAAATGATGTCATTTAGAAAAGTATAGTCCTCAAAATCTTGTGCTAATAACTCTCTCAGTTTTCATCAAACAAACTTGCTTTTTGGAATAATGAACTTTACCATTTGAATAAAAATTGGTTGCCTCAGTTTTTTTAGTAAGGGCCTAGAAGTTATTTATCGTCGTGCAAAGTTGAAAGATTGAAAAAATATACAAAAACTCGACCCCTCTCCACTAAATCATAATAATTCATGAACAGCGCCTAAAATTTGAGGCAAACTTTTGAAGATCTACATGATTGGAATGTTGTGTCAAAAGTTCATGTTTGTACATCAAAGAACAAGAGAGAAATTAGAACGGGAAAAACACTTTTTGGCGAAAAATTAAACGGAGAAAACGGCCAAAAACCAATCAGCACTACTACAAAATGAATGGCTTGAGTTTTAAAAAGTCATGTTTCTTTACTACAATGCACTAATTTTCATAATTTCTTATACCCCCAACGTGTAGGTTTGACTGTGTACTCTGGTATAAGACAAAAAAAATCGAGATTTTGAAACTTCAACCCGATACAGTAACTTTAAAAGTCTCCTAGCCAAAAATGTAGCGCAGCAACATCCATCCAATTTGATAAATTTCGATAGACATTGAATGTTAGAATGTAAGAAAATGTTAAATAATATTTATATTATTTTGTCATGCTTCAAAACAAGGGCTAATCCAATTGCTTACTGGGTTATGAAACGCGACATCTGTCAGTCCACTTATCATTGTCTGTAGCTAAAAAGTGCACATGAACCTATAGTGCTTCATGATACACAATTATGAATGCAACAACGCACATTATTCAATAAGTTAATTACTGCAGATTCACTACCAGAGGACATCCTTAATGTTAAATACGATATGTACCTTCAGATCAAATCATGTGTCACATACAACGATGAAAGACAGTAACCATTTGCCTGCATAGGTAGGAGTCCGCCAAGGCGGAAACTTGTCGCCTTTACTATTTTCTATTTATCTTAATTATAACTCGAGAGTTTCTTGAAAGTAAAAGTATAATGTACATGCTTCGACTCGATGTAACAAAAGATGCATTGACATGCTAGGATGTTATCAGTACAAACTAACAAACGATACAATCATATATAGAGTTTGAAAAGGTAATTTTATCAGAAGAACAATACTGACCATGCACGATTGTTACTATCATGTACATCTTCTCGTAGGAGCTTTACTCAGTCTAACTAAAGTACATGCTCAAGAGTTCTTTAATTTTCATTACATTTGGTTTGCTATACATATGTCTGAAAATATACAGCTTCCTTATCCCTATCCGGCCTCAGCCGAATAGTTTCCCAATCGGTTTGGCCACGGGACTGAAGCCACAGGAACTTGATTCCGAATGCTTGAATTGATGGAAATCTAATCTATGTTGAAGAGATATGGTAAAACATGCTTGAAAGAGGTTTTTTTCTTTTTCAGTTAAGATGTTATATTCCCAGACTTGCCTCGATTTAAAGTAAGCGAATGTAGCCATGTAGCCACACAATTAGCATATTTAAAACAATTAATTAGAACTCGATCAACCCTTTGATTTGCATTCAAGCGGGGGGGGGGGGTGGGAAACACTCTCGGCCTGCACCCCATAACAAGTCAGTCCCATCCGTACGGGTCACTGTGATATAGAACACAAAATAAAACGACGCATGCGCCAGCAGATCTTGGAAGAGTTACTTCCCTTTATAATATTCCAGAAAGAGTTACTTACTCTCGTCGTGATGAAGGTTGTCCTTTTTTCTTTTTTTTGTTCTTCTTTTTTTTTTTTCTTTTTTTTTTTTTTTCGTTTGGAAGAACTGAAAATCGAAATTGTCCTCCACCCACCTCGGTCTCGATTTCTCCCTATAAATATGATCAGTCACGTTCCAGCAACCACCAGACCATCAACAGGTCCACATAATCACTACGCATATACTCCTTATTATCTCGCAGCAAACTGCTGAAACTCTCATTAAATAAGCGGATGGACCTATGTTCCTTAGCAAGGAGCGTAAGGGATGTAGGTCCATCCACGAGTTTAATGAGCATAATAAAAAGCGACTTCCCCATTTGTTCGCTGTTCGGTCAGAGGTCGGGTGTACTGCATATATCGGGAGTATATATATGGTTTATATTGAATGTAACGCTTTAATATATATATAATCATTGCTTTGTCTTTTACCTCAAAATCTCACAGTGAAACGTATTCTGATCGACTGTATAGATTTTAAGAGATTTTTTTTCAAGCAGCTACTTTAGAAGATTTTTTAGTCGGGTAAAAGAAGACTGTATTTTAGGATATTTGAAAGAAATCGGTTTGTTGCATAAGTTTTAATGTATGTACATGCCTTTTGTGTGTTGTGTTGATTACTTCTGGATGACTGGGTTGTTGACTTCTTTCTGAATACTTAGAATTTTGTTTGGTCGTCGCTATATAGCTGAAATGTTGCTGAACGCGACTTTAAACATTAATTATCTCTCTCTCTCTCTCTCTCTCTGATACCACACAAGTGACTGCATATTTAGGTGATTAGATAAGTTAATCGACACGGTTGATGGGAGCTCAAGGCTAACATGGTCCAATATTCACTGGAGCAAAACAATCTGTTAATATGCCCTATCAGTGAAATCAATAATTAGACCAGGACGTTATATTAATAAAAATACTACACGAATAACTATACATGTATATATGATAGTACAGATTATTTTTGTTTTACAATTTTTATTATTGTATTTATCTGTATTTGTCTGATATGGTTCTACCATTATTCGCAGTTTTGTAAGCATTTTTATATCTTATGAGGCAATTTATTACTCAATTTGAGTCCAGGTATGGATTTGCAATACAAAGCGGACAAGTACAGTAAAATTCCAAAATAAAGGTCCAAAGTTATATTCCCTTTACGATCATCCAATACATGTTTCGCAAGCAGTCCAAATAGAATTGTTGCTGTCCAATTTTGGGAGGTCACTGGACAGCCGTGGTAAAATTTACGCCGTCCATTGGATTAGATGTAACGATTATTATTTCTGTCCAATTGTTGTGTCGGTGAAATTGCTCGATTTATAGCTAATGTTTCATATGTTGTGACTATTCGATGACTAAATCCAATATATACATGAATGTTTTTTGCGAAGAAAATAGTCGATTGTGTGGATTCTATCGATCGGGCTCACGCTGTAGAGTATAGAGTATTGACGGGGTCTCGAGACCGTTGAGTGAATTTAACCGGCGACGTCATCGTGCGCATGCGCAATTGGCAGGGAGGCCTGATTTGGGAGTTTTTGCACATATGTGGGTAATACATTGTCCAAATGTGGCGAGATTCTGCTGGTGGACGTTTCGTCCCCGAGGCCCGCCCCCTGTACAGACCTTTTGGTCTTTGATATATGTTGGCACTTGTGGGAAGTTGATGCCGGGTCGACATCGGGCCTTACAGACTAGTCTTTTGTGTTAAATGCCGTCATTTACATCTGACGACGATACAGCTCACCAATCTCCAATGTACGAGTTGTCACAGCGAAACAGCTCACCAATTACCAGTATACGAGTTGTCAGAGCATTTCCATCATAGCTCTCTAGATTTGTATCTAATACCGCTTATGCCGGTGCTAGGGCCGTGTGGTCATATCATCCAAGTTGCCACATGAACAAGTACAATAAAAGCGTACCTGAGATACAACACATATCACGAATCGTTAGATTCTTGGTATGTGCTTTAGAATAGGTTAACCAGAAGACTATTCTGTGAAGTCATGTGACGCAGTCAGTATGTCGGCACCTCTTCCCACTACCCTTATATGTGTTGTAATCAGATTGAAGCTGGCCGTGAGAAGAGTAAGGCTGGTAAACATGTTATGCGACGTCATTCTGCGCATGCGCAGTCATGCAGTAATATGGAAAGGGCATTTGAGGTGGGAATTTGGCGATATGTGGGCCACACGTGGTCCAAATGTGGCGTGCTTGGTATCCTATTGAATCTCTGTTAGGTGAAGTAAGACTGGGGTGATGGTGTGTATCTATGAGGTACACATGCGCACTAGTTAAGTAGTATAGAAAGGGCATTTGAGGTATAATTCGAGGTGGGATGTGTGTCACCGGTAGGGGTGGGAACCGAGGGACCTCACTTCTATCGTTGCTCCGTGTACCGGTGGTGATGTTATCAGTAGTATATAAACTGCAGATACGATCGTGTTGGGAGGGCGCTGGCGATAGCGGTGGTGGTAATGGCGTTGTTCAACCCCCGTCTTAATGCAGCGACGATTTAACACTGGGAATTATGATCCCCTACAAAACTTGGACGTCATTGTGCGCATGCACACTTGGGGAGTAGTATAGGAAGGACATTTGAGGTGGAAGCTTTGTGTTAAGTGTGGATTCTAGCGTATCTGTTGTTTGTCCCGGTGGTGGAACATTGTAACGACTGTGAAGTTCTGGGGTGGAATATTATGAAGGGGGTTCTAGCGTACAGACCAGTTTGTCGAGATTCAACCAATCGTAGGCATAGAAAAAACCGATCAATGGCATAACGGGAGTAGATATTAATGCATCAATCGAAACGGGGCTATAACGCATTGGGTTGGAAAAGTGACGATGTTGAACACTTGTTCTCTTCCTGATGGTTTATGAAAGCTTCGCGCTTGCGCACACCCGGGTGCTCCAGCATTAGATAGAGTGAAGCGGAAATCAACATATTCACAACTTTTCATATAGTTTGTTATCCCCTCCATCGCGTAATACCCGAGCTGAGGAGGGAGGCCGCCCTTGGTGTGTTTACATAACATTATGGTGTTTTTATCCTTTTTGTGTCATCATCGTGGTCGGCCATGTTTTCCAATGAGAAGCTGGCATTTGGAAATTCATGGCCTCGGTCAAAGCTTGGTGTAGTACGTCGGAGTATCCTGGGGCTTCGAAATGGACCTCGACTTGGCGTAAAGCTTCACCTTTGTTTGTATCATCAAAGTCGGGTTCAAATTTTAAGTTGATCAACGTGGATGTCGTAGTGTTAATGATGAAATACGGAGGGTTGTGTGGTTTGGGTTATTTATAAGCGCACATAAACCATTGACGCTTTTTATCGTAATGATGCATTTATACAGGTGTTTCTCTTGGGCGATCGCTCTGGCATACGCCATCTCATGTCCGGGATTTTCAGCATTGACGCTGTTCGATCGATCTCTATATGAACCAGATCCTTGTCCATCTATTTCATATTGACCACGATGGTGATATACTGTTGACGCAAGCACCGCGGTGTGAATGCTTTATGGAATAAAATTTCGACTCCCTCTATCGAATACCCTCTGTGTTTAAAGTCTTTAAGCTTTTTCTGTAGTCTTCAATGTCTCGCCTACCTCGGTATCCATGCTTTCTTTGAAGAGATCAAGCCAAAGCATTGCGTTCACAACGTTGACCTCATGTGTGTGATGGTCTTGGGGTGTACGCCATGTACGAGGCCCCGTTGCAGGAAGGTGGGCTGTATTTCGTTTAACAAGTGAGTCGTCAATCGGCGGTCTCTGTGGTATGTACATTAACAGGTAGCCGTAAGGATGACTCGTCGCAGCTTGAATTGCCTGCAGGTAATAGTCGATATTTCGTGGCAAATTATATTCTCGATAACTCGGATTAGCACTCTGTCGATGAGACTTGTGAACAGCATGAATAATTGGCAGTTCAAGGCAATATCTCTGGACGCCTTCCCTTCATGAAAGAGATTCTGGGTGACGGACAGATTCCTTTGACGAGATTCCTTGTTAAACAGCTAGGAAATAATTGATTGTCTTTTGTCGCACCCATCAGATCGGCTTATACTACCAAGTTTGTACATGTATTTTCGGGGTCGACGTAATATACCTGATTGATATCGTGTGGAATGCCTGGGAGAAACTCACAGCATTTAATCGCATAGTCTCTTAGGCGGACAGCTACTGTCTGTAACAGACAATACGGGTTTAGCTGGTGGGCCCTTCCTCTAAGAATTCGATCAACCATCAGCCTCTTGGCTTTGTTTACATTGAAGGTGTCTCAATATGTTGTCGAGACAAGAGAAGATTTTCTTACCAATCTTACACGTACTCGACATGGAGCCTTCTCAGAGGGTGGACAATCCACTGGCTCTAATGTATCACATATGAGGTTATATGATCACTCTCCTCCTCTTCTCTTCTATCCTCCTTTGCTTCCCACACTCCTCCTTACTACTCCCTCATTCCTCCGCCTTATCTACCCGTTAATCCTCCTCCTCGTTTGCCTCATCCTCTCCAGCCTCCTCATCACTTCTTCTCCAGTTTATTCCTCACCCTTCCTCCCTCCCCCCTCAGTCACTCACTCGTATTTATAGCCGAAATATCTTGCGCCGGTGTCGGAGTACATTTATTGTTAATATCATCTGCCATTGCGTCATCCATGGCCTCTCGTCGGCTGACCGGTCGGCTTCAGTATTCATTGATTGCAATGCTCCAACCAGAACTTCACAGGCGTTACAATGTTACGCCAATGCACTCAGCAAATACTGTCACTTCAAATGTCCTTTCTATACTACCCCGCGTCAAAGTTGTGAGAGTGCGTAAGATATCTTATTCCCCATCGTTAGTGCATCACTGCGTTGTGGCGGCCTTTGAGTAACCTCGCCACCGCCGCCACTATCATGACCCTCCAAATCCGACCATATCATCCAGTTTATATACCACTGAGGATTCTTCACAAATGTCTTTGATCGGCTCAGTGCTACTAAGCTAATATTACATATTGGAGAAACAACATTTCTGGTTATCTGTAGCAATGTTAGAAGACATCATATAGATGACAACTAGGAAAAATCAACAAGAAATTCAGCCAGCTAAAAGTCTGAAATATATATTTGTCAAAACGGATATCTCCGTCCGTATCTGTAGATACGCTAATGTTACCGCACTTCGATTACTTCGGTTACTTATTGTCCACAGAGTACATTATTAGACCCCAGAGGATACAAAATCGTGATATGAAAGTTATACTGGTAGTACCAAGCGAAGTCATACTTGTGATCGGATTTGTGGAACAGATGGTGTTTTAAGTATTTTATGTAATAGATGCACTGCTATGTGGCAAGTAGTCTTAGCCCAGAACACATTAGTAGGAAGTTCAGACTGATGTCGGATGTTTCCCTATAGCCAGTACTAGTTTCACATTTAACGTAAATGTTTACCCAACCATATTGCACTCAAAATCTTTTGAACATCTCGGAACGAAGGCATGAGACGAAATGTCTGTCGATATCCAGGCAACTCAAACGTATAATGCGTTCAAATTACGATGTAAACGCCATGTACTTAAACGGAACAATTTTTGTCAGCATTCTACAGTCGGGTTATTCCATGCTTCTATCAATAGATGTTATCGCTGTACTTTAATATATGTGCATATGGTACCGTATCTAATTTTTCATTATATGTTATTAATGTTGTCTTATTACATGACTCACACGGAAAACGGTTTTAACTGATTTTGATTCCAACAAAATCTCTGAAACTCTGAACTCACTTCTAGCACATGTAGCGTACAGTACTGCCCAGGCAGAGACCCACTCATAGAAGGTAAGTCCTTCGATCTTCACCCCTACCGGTGACGCTTACCCTAAACCGAATCATACCTAAAATGCACTTTCTATACTACTCCTTAGTTTTGGATATCAAGCACGCCACATTTGGACCACGTATCACCAAATTCCCACTTCCAATTACATCTATATACTGCCCCCAACTGCGCATGCGCAGAATCACCTCACAGATCAACCTGGCCACGCCAGTCTTCAATTGGACACCAACTACGCCATCACTGAACCACGTATCATGGTCGACATAAACCCGCATGCACACAATGACGTTACCGGCTAAATTCACCCCACAGCTCAGAAGTAGATCAATACGACAAAAAAAATCACCGCGATATACTACTTGGGACAGATGAGGGAGAGCTGGTTGAATGGTTGACCCCAGGTATGTCGGGGTTTTGGGGGGTTAATAATTAGGACCATGGCAAATCTTCATCTGTCATTCATGGCTAACGTTCAAGTCACACCAGATATTATAACGGGCTGTCAGGAATAATCCTTGGGCAAGGAAAAAAGAGAAAAAGAATATATATTCATATGAACAGTGCCGACAAATCTCATTATCACAACCTAGTGAGCGGTGCGAAGAGCAAAACTCGTGTATGGTCTCCACTTCACCCCCACATCATGTCTCTCAAGCACAAGTGTCACACTAGAAGACAATAATTCAAATTTGAGCTTATAAAATATTTATAAATATAGTACCCGTACTGTTATAAAACTCACCGTAAATTTACAGTATGTACTAGCACAAAAAATGCAAGTACATTCAATTGTAAAATTACATTGCACCGTATTTCAATTACCCCTTTTTGACAAGCTTTAAACTGTAAAATGTTGCACCGTATGTTATAATTATAGTTTAATGACAGGCATTCAGCTGTAAATTAGGTTGCACTGTGATTTACACTTACCGTTTTCTTAACTGTATAATTACGTGGCACCGTTGTCTACAATTATCGGTTCCGTGGAAACGTATACGTAGGTCACTGGAAGGCCGAACTGGCCGGGTGCAGGTCATTTCGTCCCCAACCAGCTCGTCCCCAACTTGAGTCAATTCGTCCCCAACTTTCAGTCGATTCGTCCCCAACCTTGAGTCAAATCGTCCCCAAATAAAAATCAAATTTACCAATGAATCTGACAAAAGTTTGAACTCTGTCTATGTGTTAACGTCCAATGATTGAGTAATTTTATTACTTGCGATTCATTTTTTTTTTTTTGCATTTCGTTTAGGTATACTGAATCTCCTTCTGTTATATTTTTGAACATGTCCTACACAATGCTGATTTAATCTTTTAATCCACCCACTCATCAACACCGCCAAGGGTAAGATTCTAAGGACACATTTCAATGGGCAATTTAACTACAAATAATTAATTAAGTTGATTGACTGCAAGTGTCAACCCATTGTTTTGCTGACACTTCATTGACAATAGATAATAAAATAACGAAATATTAGGGTATAAAATCCAGAATTTCCAAAGTAAACCCTAATATTTTGATTATTCATTTCAATATCTCTTTTTGCTTTTTCTTTTTGTTATTTATTTATTCAAAAATATAGCACATGTAAAGATCTTAACTGAACTAAGAAATGTACTGTTAAATTTAAATAAAGCATTGTTTTGATGGGCCGCGAAATCCGAATGGAAATTGATGGACTGCGAAATCCGTAATTTTATCCGTAATAGTTTAAGCGGCCCTTAAACTACAATTTCAAACAAGTAATGTCATTTTGAACTTTAACCGACACAAGATACAGTATGCAATTTAGCAATAAGACATCTTTTCCATCCTTGCGTTGTTCCTACGTAGTACAAATGTTCGACCAAGACACATGTAGGAGACATTCTAGTGCGACAGGAGCCCGTGAAAATAGAGCAGATATTCCTTACTGATATTGTTTGGATGAAATATCCATAAATATGTGAATTGCACTGAATAATTAATGCAAACGCTTTAGAAGGGGGCTAGCTATTGATTTACATGTATGTGTATCCCAGTCGTGCTCTTGAAAGGTCCTATATCGGCATATTTTAAGAGAAGACATTACCATTCAATATTATTCTATCTCTGTGTTAGTTCCTAAACTTAGCAATATTTTATCAAATTCTTTGGTAAACTTTGACTTTTGTTTGAGGACGATTTGACTCGAGTTTGGGGGCGAATTGACTCAAGAGTTGTGGACGAATTGACTCAGAATTGCAACCTCCAAACCGGGTTATCTCTCCTTCTGCCAGTCGATCGACCTTGCCCGCAGTCAATTATACAGGGCGAAAAAAAAAGCCTGGCAGTCTCCGCACAGTGGGTCTTCACCAAGCCATGTAGCCTTTGACGTAGATCAAAAGTGCGAGATTGTCCGAACTGCTCTGTATCGCAACAACTTGAATTAACCAGAATTAATCAACTGCAGCACATCTGGGGGATTTGATAGACAAAAGGCATCAAACAATCGGTGACTACGGGTAATTAAGCAACTGTTCATCTCTTTACAACAACAACAACATTGGGCCTGTATCAAGGCTAACGGTCGTTTGTTTGAAAACAAATCAGCGATGCTGATTTTGTCTGCAAAATTATATATCTTGTATTTAGTATGTGGATATGTTATGTTTGTAACTCTTTAAGATGTATGTGCTCCATGCTTGTAGAAGTCTGAGCCAATAAAATGATGATGATGATGATGATGATAAGGACTGTTTTTGGCTGGTAAAATTCGGGTTTTGTTAAATGATGTTTTGGTACATGACTATATGTAAATTGACTGAGGGCATGACTGAGGGCAGGGTCGATCGACTGACAGAAGAAGTGATAACCGTGATTGGATTTTGTCAGAATTGGAGACGAGTTGTTTTGGGGACGAAATGACCTGTATTCAACTGGCCATTGCTCGTTCATTTCAGCTCTCCGTGTTCACAAATGCGGTCACCCCAAGTTTCGTAAATAATCACGAAGGAATCTGTACAATTAATACATGAATACCGGTATAAGATTTATGAATGACTCCAAGTCAGATAAAACCAAAATCAAACCATATTATAGACCGAAAATTAAAATTAGCCGCCGCGTTCCTCCCAGTGCGTGGTCTGATAATGCTCTGAATGTTGTATCGATTCGTATCAGATGTTTCCTGCAACTGCGCATTTCGAATGCAAAGATATCAACCTGCTTTCAGAGAAAATCGGAAATTTTATGTTACATTTGTGCGCAGTTTACCCATTCCAGCTGATGTCACCTGAAATATCACAGTTCAATTTACAGATTAATGCGTTTACAATTGAACGTACTGCAAACGCCAATATCCGTTTATTGTGAAATGACGGTATTATATAACAGTGCGTGGACAACAAGTGGCTGGGTATAGCCAATACATTACCTGTTATCCTACTTTTTCACAAAGAATGAAATGTGAGAATCAAATTTTAAGATATAATCATATATACACTCACCACATTTTCTTTGATTGTATGTATTGACTTACGGCCAAGAAATACTGCCGGAAAAAACCTACATTTGTCAAAAGTCAATTATAATTGGGAATCACGACACAAGATCTCCCACAGTCTATATACAGTCACAGTAAGCATATTCAATCTCCTCAACTATATAATATTTCATATATATTATGTATATTTTATACCGGTATTATGCTGGCTTATAACAGGAATGCACAACTTGGACGGAGGCTAGCTACTGAATGTGGGATTTGTCGGTTGTAAATGTTTGTCTTGATCATATATGTACATAAAATCGTTTATATAACATACATAGGGAAACTTAATTTGAACGACGGCTAGCTAATGATTGTCGAATCTGACGCTTGTACTTTGCTATCCTGAGCATACCATCCTCCATAATGCACTCTGTACCAGCCCCTGCACTCGGATTAGGGCAGTACAGTTATTACAGTTATTACTCGAACAAACCGTTTGAAGTAACAGCCAATGAACGGACGGTGTTATAGGGTGCTTCGTCGGTTTCACAGACAAGTCGACTATAATCATCTTCATTTTATCCAGCCAATTTCTACGTTCCCACTTCGAACCTGCCTTGATTTATCTGACCCCTTCAGCGTTCAAAATCCGAGTTGTAAATTTCGCCAGCTAAAGACAGAAGAACCAATCAGAACGTACACATCGATTGCGAGTGAAGTCACATAGGGTGACATCATCCTCTATTTGCGGCGTCCTTCCTCCTAATATGGTGCCCACTAATTAGGTCAGCCAATCAATAACCCTCTTGTGCGACCCATTTCGAATTTCAAATGTTTTCGAGGTCAGTGACGTCTCGTGTCTATTTATAAGTTATTTGAACATTGAAGGGGTCCAGATATATCAAGGGAAGTTCGAAGTGGGAACGTAGAAATTGGCTGGATAAAATGAAGATGACTATAATGTATGGTGTTCTATTTGGGCCAAGTTTGCGTCGCGTGGCGACTTTTAGAAACTCGCCACGCGCCGTGGACCTCTCCGGCGCGCGGCGACTGGCGACTTTTTGCTATCTCTTAACCTGCAAAAACTCGCCAGTCGCCACCCGCCGTAAAACACGGCGAGTCTCGCTCTATCTCTTAACCTGGAAAAACTCGCCGCGCGCCACTCGCCGGATGAACCACGGCGCGCGGCGACTGGCGACTTTTGACTGTAGTGAAACTCGCCACTCACCACGCGCCGTGGACCTCTCCGGCGCGCGGCGACTGGCGACTTTCTGCTATCTCTTAACCTGCAAAAACTCGCCAGTCGCCACGCGCCGTAAAACACGGCGAGTTTCGCTCTATCTCTTATCCTGGAAAAACTCGCCGCGCGCCACTCGCCGGACAAACCACGGCGCGCGGCGACTGGCGACTTTTGACTTCTGGAATTCTCAGGACTTTTTCTCAAGTTCGCATGCCCCGAGGAGCATCAATTATGCAGTTGCAATATCATAAATCACAGTCGCGATCTCATCGAATTTGAGGAAGTAAAAAAAATATGGAAACTGTTGAAAGAAATACGTCTTTTCATCTTTAAACATAGGGTCTTGATAGGTTGTAGGGTTTGTGATACAGGAAATATCAACCCAACAAAGAGCCGCTCTATATGGATTAAAACAGCAATAAAGGATCTCTTATACAAAGATATCGCCCGTTTTTCACATAAAACTTACGAAGAGAGAAATTCAATCATCCAGAGAAAATGTTAGCATTTTTTCTTACTTTTTTAATCAATATGACGATGAGGCTCTATTCGCTTTCTTAATATTTCATACAGCATATTAGTTGACGTTGCTTTTATCTTGTAAAACAAAATTCCCACGTCGAGTGCTTTATTGTATCTTAAATAAAGAACAATTTCAAAGCGATTCATTCTGAATTGAAACCGATATGCTGTTTTATAAATATATATAGGCACTTATATAAAAAAGATTAAAAAAACGATTGAAAATGTTGTCTTGGTGTCAACTTTTTAAAATATACCAGCAGATAATAACGACAGTATGCAAGTTCTGCACAGAAACGGATAACAAGCATTTTAATAAAGAAATAATTGCACATTTGACAAAATTAGATTACACTATATGCGTATTGCATTAAAAAGAAACTTGTTCCAAAAAACAACTATATTAATTATTACAGATAGCTTACATCTTCAAAATTAGTCACATAGCATCAGATGTAGCTGGAGAGTTCATTCATTAGAAATTATGTATATTTATGCACGAGGAAGAGATTTAAAATTAAATTAAATGACAGCATGTTTCGAACAAAATATTCCGATAATTGATGCTCCCCGGGCATGCGCACTTGAGAAAAAATCCTGAGAATTCCAGAAGTCAAAAGTCGCCAGTCGCCGCGCGCCGTGGTTCATCCGGCGAGTGGCGCGCGGGGAGTTTTTCCAGGTTAAGAGATAGAGCGAAACTCGCCGTGTTTTACGGCGGGTAGCGACTGGCGAGTTTCACTACAGTCAAAAGTCGCCAGTAGCCGTGCGCCGTGGTTCATCCTGCGAGTGGCGCCCGGCGAGTTTTTCCAGGTTAAGAGATAGAGCGAACCTCGCCGTGTTTTACGGCAGGTGGCGACTGGCGAGTTTTTGCAGGTTAAGAGATAGCAGAAAGTCGCCAGTCGCCGCGCGCCGGAGAGATTCACGGCGCGTGGCGAGTGGCGAGTTTCTAAAAGTCGCCACGCGACGCAAACTTGGCGCAAATAGAACACCATAGAAACAAGTAATTCGTCGTTGCCTATATTGTACGAAGACGTGAAGGTCTTCATGTATATGGTGACGAGTTTATGACATTGAGAGAATTGTACCCCACATGATCTGTACTTCAGCCAACGCCTGCTACCAAACAGTGCGACGTAGGCAGAACTCGCTAATTAAATGATTTATTAGCCAGTTTGGGCTATTTTAAGACGAAATCACACCATTCAATTATGCATTCATACCAAAATGCTAAAAATACTGAACAAAAGGCAAAAAATGATCCCCTGACCTTTTTTCTTTTTATGACTAGAATAAAATGAATAAATTTGATGCAGGTTAATGAAAACAGATGACCTCAAGCTTCAATGACTATGGAAATCACAGAATAGATATAATAATTTATAATAAACGCAATTTTTCTCGTGCATTTTCTTTTTCTTCCTATGTCTCTAGGGCATAGGTCAGTGAAGTGTCTTCATCTTGAATTACAAGGTTAATTAATTAGGCTGGTATGTATATTAAATATGGCCTAAATGTTACAATATCATGACAACGTAAACTGATGACAATATGGCCTATAATCTACGCATAGATTCATTAGGGCTCCAAGCCGGCATGCCTGCAAGACATTTTGCGTGTCAACCACGATTTACGAATGCCGAAATGTAGGCCAAAAGTGTTTACGCTCCGGCCATCTTACATAACATCATCACTGCGCCTAAACTAAACCAATACAGATGTTGATATATTCGTTTGTCATGCTATAACTTTTTACTCGAGTCTTTTTTAGTGTAAGTAAACACACTCTGACATATTGGAGAGAGAGAGAATGTCGAGTCTATATTATTATAACTAGCGTAAAACCCCTCGCAGTATGTATATGTACATGTACATTTCATGTTCCGGATAAAGTGAGTATTGAAATTATGTCTGTCTCTC
This sequence comes from Hanleya hanleyi, assembly GCA_036873755.1. NCBI lineage: Eukaryota > Metazoa > Mollusca > Polyplacophora > Lepidopleurida > Hanleyidae > Hanleya > Hanleya hanleyi. The sequence continues at coordinate 40,820 of JAVTVY010005707.1, forward strand.
CGACCCCAACCTGTAACCATCTCGGTCATCTATACGCGGTAAGACTGACCCTGGGATCGTGTGTATCCATTTCAGACTACTTTCGGCAACTGCTAGAGGGAATTTCCAGAAATCAATACCACGTGACTTCGTCAGCCAATCCGCTAAAGTCTACCGACGCAACCCCAACGTAACCCGCCATTTTCGAGTCATGTGATGATCTACTTATTCAAAATTACAGATCTACCACACCTCTTGGATGATACGAAAGTTATTCATACATATATATTTTGTAAGCCCAGGCAATATCTGTTTCCGCGGTATGTATGAAAACCTGTAATTTATCAGAGTTTTCGAGTCTGTTCTCCGCCGGATGAAGGCCGAACAGAATCCGGTAAAACACCGGATATCGCTCCGCGATAATGGAGACACACGATTC
>JAVTVY010005708.1:0-40192 GCA_036873755.1 Hanleya hanleyi
CGAACAAGACGAGCTGCCCTGGCTAAATTCTAATAGACCGCCCACAACAACCACGATGACACCGCCTGTCTACACTGAAAGTATAAGGACTGAACACCCTACAGCCGGACCTCCTACCATTGCCGAAACTCCCACAATTTCAGCGGTAGAAACACCACAACCCTGTCGCCACCAGGTCGAGATAATCCAACTCAATGAACAGATTATGGTCATGCAGAGAGGGCTGGATGGGATGGAAACAACCTTGAATGGAATGGAAGCGCAAATTACCATACTCAAGAAAGAACGCCGTGTCGAGGAGAAAAAAACACAATGCAGTATCTGTGCGGAGGAGGAAAGTGGGTATGCCGTGTTACCTTGTGGACATCTTTGCCTATGCAAGGATTGCTGGGTAACCCTGACGTGTCAAGGTGCGATGTGTCGATGCATTGATGCCGGCGAGTCCCATTTGAAAATAAAATGTCCGATATGCAGAAAACATGAATGAGGCGTGAAGCGAATATTCCGCGCCTAAAGTGTGTCGTATCACGCTATCAACGGCCCTTTTCAGGGCCAACCCATCTTACCGGAAGAGAAAACTTCTTTCCTAAGCACACCAACTAACACCAGAATGCCCATCATCCTTTTTCCCCAAAAAAAATTTTTTTGAAAACAAAAATCTTCATACGTCAAGTCAACAAAATTTTATTTTCAGGTAGAGGGTCGAGTCAGGTATCATATTGAAGCTGACGTGAAATGCTTCACAATGATACTTCACTCGACCCGATTGGACCATTAGGGACGCCTCTAACCTCAAAAAAGATTATTTTGAAGATAATTATCAACATCCGGTGAATGAAGATTTTTTTATTTTAGAGGTAGTGGGTCGAGTGAGGTATCTAATGGAAGCTGACGTGAAATGCTTCACAATGATACCTCACTCGACCCGATTGCACCACTAGGGGCTGCCCTAACTCCAATAAAGGCTATTTTGATTTTTCTGCGCATGCGCGAAGTCCAAAGGCTATGAAAATAGCCTTTTTTTTGGAGTTAGAGGCGTCCCTAATGAACCAATCGGGTCGAGTGAGGTATTAAATTGAAGGTGACGTGAAGGAGCATCTGATAGACTGGGTATGGGCTTGAATTAGGGTAATTGTGCGCATGCGCGAAGATGATATCAAAAATATCAATCTTGAAAAATAGCCTTTTTGGAGTTAGAGGCGTCCCTAATGGACCAATCGGGTCGAGTGAGGTATCAAATTGAAGGTAACGTGAAGGAGCATCTGATGAACTGGTGTAGGTTGAACTATAAGCATTCTGCGCATGCGCAATCTTCAAAATAGCCGTTTTGGAGTTAGGGCAGCCCCTAGTGGGCCAATCGGGTCGAGTGAGGTATCAATGTGAAGCATTTCACGTCAGCTTCCATTTAATACTTCACTCGACGCACTACCTCTAAAATACCTCTAAAATAAAAATAAAAAAATCTTCGTACACCCGATGTTGACATTTATCTGCAAAATAGCCTTTTTGGAGCTAGGAGAGCCCCTAGTGGCCCGATCGAGCCGAGTGAGGTATCAATGTGAAGGTGAGATGAAGGGCCATCTGATGGACTGGTGTGGGTTGAACTATCAGCATTCTGCGCATGCGCAAGAATGGAAATAGACGTTTTTGGAGCTATTTGACTATTAAAAAAAGGAAAAAAAATGAACACTAAGCAAAAGTAAAAGGTTCACAAACCATACAACACAGGCAAGCTGACTGGATGACTGGCTGGCTGACTGGCTGGCTGGCTAGAGGTGAAGCAGACTAGAGGTGAAACAGGCAGGCTGGCTGGTCAGGTCAGGTAAGTCAGAGTGCTCGACAAAGTAGTGCAATTGAATACACCCCTTGCCCTAAAAATCGACTGCTTTTATACGTTTTCCCATGGCGGACCCAGAAAGTCCGCCATTTTAAACCCACCCACTCACATCCCAGGTCAATCAGTGCAACCGAGTGAGTGGGTGGGTTCAAAATGGCGGACGTCAAACGGCCGCCATTTTAAACCCACCCACTCACATAGCACTCAATCACCCCCGTGAGTGGGTGGGTTCAAAATGGCGGACAAAGAAAGTCCGCCATTTTAAACCCACCCACTCACATCCCAGGTCAATCAGTGCAACCGAGTGAGTGGGTGGGTTCAAAATGGCGGACGTCAAACGGCCGCCATTTTAAACCCACCCACTCACATTAAAAAAAAATTAACTCACGTATGCGAACCCCCCCTATGGCAACCCAAAAATTCACTTCGCGCATGCGCAGTGACGCGCTAGCCTTCCGTTTTACTCATTGTATACTACTTCCGTATATAGACGCGGCGGAAACAATGCAACATATGGGCGCAAATCGGGGGTGAGACCGACGGGAAATTTTGAAAATTTACCCTTCATTTTACCCACTTTGGCGCATTTTCAGGGAAGAATTTCGGGTGAGAATTTTCACAATTCCCGCCTTGATAACTCTTTCGAAGAAGCAAAAAAAATAAAAATAAATAAATAAATAATAATAATAAAAAATAAATGAAAAATATTTATCAAATTTTGGTGTTCAGATGAATACATCTTCTCGTCAGTTTAACCCTATCTGGCCTGGGCGATTTGAGGTGTATCGCAGCCTGGCGGGGAGGCGGAAAGTGCCCCCCCCCTATATATTTTCTCTATCACTAAGGCTAGAGCGCTGAAACTCACCACACAGTATCTTGGGTTCAAGCTCTACCGGGAAATGTAAAAAAATCCAAGATGGCCGCCATGATGACGTCACAGTGACGTCAACTTCTCGGAAGCCATTTTTCGGCCTTTTTGGGGTTGATTTTTCGAAATTTTCATTTTTCCCATTTTCCTCTCGAAAAAAAAAATCAAATAAAATATAGAATAATTAGTTTGCATAAATAAAATACTTTTCAAGGAAAATGGGAAGAAATGTAGCGAAAAGATTGAAGAACACGACTTTCGCGGATACCACATGGCCGCCATTTTGAATTTACCCATGATCTTCTGTCCGGATGTATATGAAAATAGGCTCAAAATGACCCCAATAAGATAAGCTTAAAAGTCACCAAGTTCCAGCCTCCTCGGTGTTGTCGTTTCGGAGCAGCAGAGAAAAGTTCACTAGGGGGGGGCACTATTCGCCCCCCCCCCCCGGCCAGGTAGGGGTCAAAGTCAAAGTCAACTTCTAACACCTCAGCAAAACAGGTAACTTCATTGACGCTTATTAGTTGTTGCGTCAATTGAGATTTCAGACTCTTCTCTACTAATTTTCGACACATTTGAAGGCACTTCAGTTACAATTTTTGAGGGTGAGGGCCCCCCCCCCCACCCCCCGGCTTTTCATATGGGGGCCGGTGTCTCGCTGCTCCCCACCCCCGGCGCCGCGCCTGGAATATACCTAGCACATGACAGGGACTCGAGGCGTTTTCAAATATTCGTATCACTTATGGTACGACTCCTAGTAGTCACGTGATATACGTAACATTATAAGTTTTTGATCGTACTACAAAGGGCTCCAGACCCAGATATGTATTTAGACAATCAGGCCACGGGAAATATCTGGTTCAGGTAAACTTTGTAAACTCACTTGTGATTTGAGTGGATGTCACATCTTTGTTTAAATGCGGTCCGATAAGGGCTCTAGACCCAGATATATAGATACAAAACGATTGAACTTCTGATGTGGAAAAGTGGTATAAGTAAAAATAGCCTTCTTGACTATCTAGTGGTACAAGAAAAAATCGAGATATATATTTAGACGGAAAAGATCGGGGTCAGGTAAACTTTGTCAGTTGTGACTTGAGTGGACGATACAACTTTGTTTAAATGTGGTCTGATAACCATGATGCATTATAATTGGTGACCAATATCGTATGCCAAAATATTTCGTATTTCGTGCTGAATTCAAATATGATACCTTTTTAACCCCACCAGGCATGAATGGGGAGGGGAGGGGGGGCTTTCTTCCCTATGTCCAGAACGACAAAATATGAGAGCTACCAATTGGTGACTTTGTAGTTTATCATACTGGGGGTCATTTTGAGCCTCTTTGCATAACCCCCAAGGTTATGAGTAAATTTAAAATGGCGACCATGTAGGGCGCCAGAAAAGTGATGTATTCGTCTTTTTTCTTCAAAAAAGCTATCTTATTTCACATCAGATTACAACTTACTAATCTATACTGCAGTTTTTGCGAAGAAAACAAATAAATCGAAACATTTGACCGAAAAATCGACCGATAATGCCTTTTTGAAAATGACGTCTCTGTGACGTCATCACGGTCGCCGTCTTGGATATTTTACAGTTTCTAGTAAAGTCTGACCCAAGGGTATAGCCCCTAGCTCAAGGGGTAAGAACAATATTTAGGAGAGGGGTGCCGAAATGCCCTCCACCACGAACTCATCTAGGCCTCAACCAACAATGAAAATTGAAGAATATATTTTGAATTGGTCCCACATTATGAAACAACACCCTGAAAATACTGGATCGGAAAAGAAATAGCACATAAGGGACCCTGCAAAATATATCGGAGTTAGGATCGATGCAGCACGACAATTCACCACCCACAAACCTTGGCCTCCCTTAATATAGAACAAAAAAAAACATTCTTGGTCATATACAGATTTTCAGTTAAAAAGTCCTGGCGCTATTCAATCTTAATAAATTAATACCGGTATCCTATTAATGCTCCCCAATCGTATATGTCGCTATGTGGGATGTCGCTTACTGATTTCAATTGAATTTGGTGTTCAAAGCGCCCAGTTCATGAATATATAATAGTATTATGACATCACGGCCGCATTTTAACTACTTTACTTGCAGTCGAGGAGGGGGGAGGGGGGGGGGGGGGCATGGTCTCTGCCTTATCACAAGGTTTACACCAAGGACCAGTCCATAATTCTACCCCGCATTATGGTGCCAACCTGGCGGCAGACGGCAACATCAGAAGTTTTCCCGACAGCTTGGCGTGTAATTCGACTGAGCCAACCAGAAGTCCTTAACATTATGATCCCTTCAAAGCACTATGAAGAGCTCTCCGGATTGGTCGACACTTGCGTTACTGCAAGACGGTTAGATCCTGCAAGCGACATATCCGAATGGGGGAGTAGATAGGATTTAATTTCAATTAGATTGGGCTCTATTTGAATTATATACTAACAAAATATTTTTTGAGCATGTGTTATGTTTATGCGAAGTTGCGGTAGTGTGAGATGTTCTGAAGTCCTTTTTTCAGTGACTTGATTGGGTATTGATTTCTTTTCAACATAATATACATTAATTACATTCACAACTGGCACTATGTTGTTTTCTGTTTGAATGTGATTGGATAGCTTAATAGACTTCGACTAAATGTGTTGTATTACATCAAGGTGATATCTAGCTTAGACCCCTTTGGCAGTATTAACATCTTTGAATTTGATACCTTATGATGAGCAGATGCTCAGAGTCTTTTACCTGTGCTAGGTATTGGTCCTATGAATGTCTATGTTAAAAAAATTCACATTCACATTTATAGTTTATCGTAATGGGGTTATTTTGAGCCTATTTGAATAACCCCCCGAGTAGAGGATCATGGGTAAATTCACGATGGCGGCCACCTGGAGTGCCAGAAAAAAATATGTTTTCGTCATTTCTCTTCAAAATTTCTGTTTTTCCGCGATGAAAAGTGGGCAAAAACTAGTTTATTTCACATCACATTAATATTTACTAATTTATCACGCAGTTTTTGCGGAGAAATTGCATAAATAAGAAATTCGAAAAATCTGAACGAAAAATCGACCAAAAAATGCCGTTTTTAATAAATGACGTCACTGTGACGTCATTAAAGCGGCCATCTCGGATTGTTTTATATTTTCTGGTAGAGCTTGACCAAAAGGTATAGTGTGGTAAGTTTCAGCCCCCTAGCTCAAGAGGTAAAGAAAAATAATTTGGGGAGGGGGGGGCAAATGGCCCCTCCTCAGGCCTGGACAGGTTCAAAAAAGCCCAGGCCAGATGGGGTTAAATTTATATTCAACCATGTTGAGTTTTACCCTTCTCTTCTGAAATATAACAACGTTAGTTTTCTGCACATTTTCTACTAGCATCCAATGGTTAGAATACATAGCAAAATCATTGAGACCCCTTTGTAGCCCCTCTATACTTCCAGACAAAATCACCATATCATCGGCTTACATAAGCAACGTAACTTTTAACAGTACCGCCACATCACCATTATATATTTCAATAAATTAGTTATCTTCCTCAGTTAAAAACACTTCTAAATCATTGACAAAAAGAGCAAATAATAAAGTCGACAAACTCTCTCCTTTGCGCACTCCCTGTCTGCTACCAAAAAATTCAGACCTCCATCCATTTGCTCTAACACACAACTTAATATCATTATACATATTTTTAAACAAGCGTAGTATTTTACCATCTATACCTAAATCTAATAGTTTCTTCCATAGTCCGACTGTCCATACAGAATCGAACGCTTATTGGTAATCTACAAAGACATAATACAGTTTCTTCTTGCGATTGAGAAATAGTTCTATCACTTACTTAAGGATAGATGTATGATCTGAAACGCTCTATTCGTTTCGAAATTCTGCTTGTTTTCCCGAAAAAAAATTTGCTCTTTTCCACATAAGTTGTTGAAAGATTAGTTGAAATGCCAGTAAATACCTTTCCAGGGCAACTAAGTTATACCTCTAATTTTCTGGATCGTCTGGGTTTTTCCTTACTTTTTATATATTGGCACAATGATACCAGTAGACCAGCTAGTAGGAACTCTACCCTCACTGCATACATTTCTCGATATATTTCCTTATTTTCACATATTTAGCGTGTATAAATGTTGTGAAAAATATTCGTCGCTATTTACTAGCATATATAATGTATAAATGTCTGGTAAAATCAGTTTTGCATCGACGAACTGTAGAGGGTTGGCTGATGCCGCTAAAAGGCGAGATATCTTTCACTTTTTTTCCGCAAAAAACAATTTTCAATCATATGCTTACAGGATACCCATTCTGACCCCAAATTAACAAATATTAATAAAAATGAGTGGGGAATGGATGCCTGGATGAGTCCCTTCTCGTCTCATGCTCGAGGAGTTATAATTTTAATTAATAACAACTTTGAATACAAAATGAAAGAAATACACCCAGATTCACTAGGAAACTTCATAATAATCAACATGGAAATACACGAGACACCGGTTACACTAGTCAATTTATACGGACCAAATACTGACAAGCCTTCTTTTTATAACAAAATAAATCAAATTATACATGACATTGGCAACCCTTCGGTCATTATGTGTGGAGATTGGAATCTGATCTTAGACCCAGATTTAGACTCTGCTAATTACATTAACATTAGCAATCCGAACTCTAGAAACACGGTTTTAAATCAAATTGAGGAGAAAAATTACGTCGATACATGGAGATTTTTACACGATAGGGACCGCAAATATACCTGGCGGAGGAAAAACCCCAGAAAACAAGCAAGACTTGAGTGAAGATATATTCAATATAACTACCGAAGCTGAAATAAAACCGGGCTATAAAACTGATCACTCGTTTATCATCCCCAAATGTAAATTTACTAACACTGACCGAGGGAGGGGCTATTGGAAATTAAACGGCTCACTTTTAAGGGATTTTGCTTATTTAGAATTAGTTAAGAATATTATTAACCGGACAATGGATGAATATATACCGATTCCATATGATAGATCGAATCTACAAAATATTCCATCTTCTGATGTGCAACTCTGCATTGATAATCAACTTTTTTAGAAACACTACTGATGAAAATACGAGGTGAAACTATTAAATACTCATCCATAAAGAAAAAGACAGAAAATCAAAGGGAAAGGGAATTAGAAAATCTTATTGAAAAACTTGAGAATGATATAGTAATTAATTATGTTTCCATTGAGGGCAGTAAATTGGACGAATTAGAGGAGGCGAAACGAGAATTGGAACTTATAAGAAATAAAAAAATCAGAGGAATAATTACTCGTACCAAAGCTCAGTGGGTGGAAGAAGGTGAAAAGCCATCTAAATATTTTTTGAGCTTGGAAAAAAGAAATTATACGAATAAACTCATCTCAAAATTGACACTAGATAATGGAGAAAATGTATATGACACGTCAGACATTTTAAAGGAACAGCGGGAATTTTATAAAAAGTTTTACTCGAAACAAGAACTTCCAAATTTGAATAGTGATGACTTCTTCAAAAACTTAAAATTCGAAAAGACTAAATAATGCAGAATCGGATAAACTAGAAACTGATGTTACAAATGCTGAATTATCTAACGCGCTAAGAAATATGAAAAACGACTAAAGCCCGGGTATTGACGGGTTCCCCGTTGAATTTTATAAAATGTTTTGGAAACAGTTGGGCGGGTTCATCTTGAGGTCAATTAATGCCGGTTTTAAAACAGGTGAACTCTCGATTACTCAGAGACAAGGAGTCATCACATGTATACCGAAGCCAAATAAACCGAGAAATTTTATAAAAAAATTGGCGACCAATAACTCTTTGAATGTTACCTATAAATTGGCATCTGCTTGTATAGCAAATAGGTTAAAGACGGTATCGGACAAACTCATACATGAAGATCAGAAGGGTTTCATCCCTGGCAGGTACATTGGAGAGAATATCAGGCTCATATATGATCTTGTTTGAAACAAGAATTAAAGAAATGCCAGGTTTACTATTAATGATTGACTTTGAAAAACCTTTCGACTCTGTTTCCTGGATGTTCGTTTCAAAAGTTCTGAAAGCATTTAATTTCGGAGAAAAAATGCAAAACTGGATACAAATATTATACGCAAAAATTCAAACATGTATAATTCAAAACGGACATATCTCGTCTTTCTTCGAAAATGGTCGGGGCTGTAGGCAGGGTGATCCGATATCGCCATATATATTCTTGTTATGTGCAGAAATTTTAGGTTCAATGGTTAGAGAAAATGTTAAAATGAAAGGAATTAAAATAAAAGATGTTGAATTCAAAATCAGCCAATACGCAGACGACACTCAGCTAACCCTCGACGGTTCAGAGCAATCACTATATGAAGCACTGGAATGTATTGAGATTTTCTTCAAGCATTCTGGGTTAAAAATAAACTTGAAGAAAACAAAAGCCGTTTGGATTGGGGCGCTTACGGGATCAGAATTAAAAATGTGTCAAAACATAACATTCGACTGGGTGAACGATTTTAACCTTTTATGCCTAAATTTTTCTACTACTCATTTTTATGACATATGGAAAATAAATTACCTCGCAAAATTCGAAGAACTTAAAAAAGAGCTGAGCAAATGGAAAATGAGAAATTTAACTTTATTGGGTAAAATTACGATAATTAAATCTCTGGCATTGTCAAAGCTGATACATCTCTCTCTCGCCCTGCCGAACCCACCCGACACTTTCGTCAAGGATGTAAATACGATATTATTCAAATTTATATGGAAAGGCGGGGTTGACCGTATAAAACGCGTTGTCATAACCCAAGACTACAAATATGGCGGATCGAGAATGGTGAATATTAACAATCTTATATCCTCTCTAAAAATCTCCTGGATAAGAAGATTAATATTTCACGAACAAAAATGGCAAACATTTGTGGTTGACCCAAGGATTTATGATACGGGTCCTGAATATATTAAGATGCTGATAGCTGAAACCAGCAACCCTTTTTGAAAGACGTCTTTAAAGCATGGTATGCACTATGTAACAAACTTGAGCACCGTTCTACTGAGGACATTTACAACGAACCTCTTTGGTATAATGGTCATTTTAGAAACAGTTCTTTCTTTGTAGCTCATTGGTATAAGCATAATATTCAATTTATACGTGACATTATTGACTCAAATGGCAAAATATTGACATTTGAGGATTTCAAAAATAAATTTGATATAAAAGGAACGTTACTGGATTATAATAAATTGAAACAAAATGTTCCTAGAGAATGGATAAATAGAAAAAACCTGGAATTTAATCCCCAATTACAGACAATGCCGGTAATAACAGTTTACGGTCGATATTTGGCAGGGCAGAAAAAGGGATGTCGACGCTACTATAACCTGTTGAACTATCAATCGAATGTACCAATTATATCTTTTGAAAAATGGAAGCAGGCGTTGAATATATCAGAAAATATGCAGTGGGAAAAGGTATTTAAAACATTACACCATTGTACAGAAACATAGAATTTTACCAACAAAGTCATTCTTGTACCAAATTGGTCTGTCTAACACTAATCTATGTGACCACTGTAATCAGGAAATAGAAACTTTAGAACATTATTTATTCACTGTAGATATGTAAAAATACTGTGGGACAGTCTTGAAGTATGGCTGAAAACAGAAATCGGAATGAGGGGTGAGATAGGGGCAGACAAGAAAATCCTGGGCTATGACTATAAACAATGTAGCATTAATACACTGCTGTTACTAACAAAAAAATAAATATACTCTTCAAAATTCAGAATCGGTACGTCAAAATTGAGTTGGAAGGCCCGGCAGAACAACTTCTACCAAAACTACTGCATTGAAAAATATGCGGCAGCAATCGCTGGAACTGGTGAACACTTTAAACAGAAATGGGCACTTTTATCTATTTTTTTCGAAATTTATCATACACAGTAATACAGCGGGAGAAATCCAGGATTTTCGAACAATACCAGCAAATCGCTATTAATCACATAATCACAAGAGGGAACGCAGGTGTGTATAGGATATACATCATGGCTATTACATGTGGGTGAAAGATGCAGATTAAATATGTATATAGGATAAAGCACAATTTGTATATATGATGAAGCACAATAACAGAAAAATAACAAAAAAACAAAATAAAAAAAAACTCTACCAGTTTCCATAATCTTGTTAAGTATTGCTACATACAAACGTTTACATTTTTCAAAAGTGCACTTAATATGTTCGTTTGCTATATCATCTATGCCTGCGGATTTATCAAGCTTACGCCTTTCTACTACGGATTTGATTTCAAGCTCAGTTATAGGAAACTGAAATGTTCATCACTAAATGCTGTAAAATTACTATAATCACTATCATCTTGCAAATTTTCTATGATCGTCTAACAACTGTTATTTCGAGACTTCCCGTTTAACAATTTCCAGAATTGTTTAGGGTCGTCTTTTTTACATCTCTTAATTTCTTCCTTCAACAAACTTATATACTGTGACTTAGCTCTGGTCATAGTCCTCTTGTATTCTTCTCCTGCCTGGAGCATACTATTATAATTCATGATCATATCAGACCTACACTTACGGAGTGTCTTTCTTTCCAGCTTCTTGATAGTCATAATTGAACCATTCTTTATTGTTTGGATTAGTTTCTTAGCTGCATTCAACTCCAAACACTTGTTTAGATTTGGAATAGAACAACTGGGTTAACTTATCCGCAGTATCCTCAAAATTAATATCACCAGATCCTATTTATAATTTAACAATCATTTTCACGATATCTGTCATATAAAATTGTTTACAATACTCATGTTTTGTATCTTTCATGAACCCGCTGGGACCAACTGTTTGACACTCATTCAATTCTTCATTTACAATAATGGGCTTACACGAACTACAAATATTTATTCCACAATGAATATCTAAAAAAGGGTGGTTAAAATCTTCAACTTCGAACGTAATCATACCAATGAATATTCCAGCCTATAGTATTACATAGTCTACGATTGTACGCTTAGAAGTTGTAGGTTTTCAAAACGATAGATCGAAAGTGTACTGGACCCCCAAAATGCATAAATCACCATACACCGTGGTTCTAGAATCTGCACCACCAAGCTTCTTTCAACCTTGTTGACGAGGACCTTCCGGAGGTAAAACCATTCTGAGAAAGGTATTGCACCACTATTTCTAAGAACTCTGTCATTGGATGCATGTGGATATTGAAAATTTAAAATGTCTTACAGAAGAGGCTGAAGGTCACATACAGTACAGACATGTATCCACACGGAATTTCTCTAACGGAAGAAGCTAAATGTCACATACCTTACAGACATGTATCCACACGGGATTTCTTTAACGGAAGAGGCTAAATATCACATACCGTACAGACATGTATCCACACGGGATTTCTCTAACGGAAGAGGCTAAATGTCACATACCGTACAGACATGTATCCACACGGGATTTCTCTAACGGAAGAGGCTAAATGTCACATACCGTACAGACATGTATCCACACAATGGGATTTCTCTAACGGAAGAGGCTAAATGGCACATACCGTCCAGACATGTATCCACACGGCATTTCTATAACAGAAGATGCTAAATGTCACATACCGAACAGACATGTGGCATCAGACTACAATTAATCACTTCCGGGTCAAAGCCCACGATCTACATTGTTTAGAAATTTGAGAGCAGATCTTTATGGATTTTATGAGCTGCGATTTTCCAGCATTTCTGATACATCTGATATTTCAACTTGCAGATGAGGCTTCAAACTGTACTTCCTGGTGTTGATTCGGGCCACTTTGGGGAAAGCATGGTGGATGGAGACATGATCAGTGAAGGGTGAGAAGGCTCCCTGTTTACAAATTGAATGACATTCTGTAGCACCAATCAGCTGTCAGTGGCGGTAATTTGAAATTTCCATGGTCAACATCTGTCAAGACTTCCACTGGTAATGTCCCACAAGATAAATATTGACATGCCAGACGGATTTGTGCGTTGTGAATTTTCTGGATTTTTGCCGATTTTTAACGCTAATACATAACAAGTAACGGAATTAATAGTGGTCTGGTGCCATGTATCCACACGTGATTTCTCTAACGGAGGAGGCTAAATGTCACATACCGTACAGACATGTATCCATACGCCATTTCTCTAACGCAAGAGGCTAAATGTCACATACCGTAAGACATTATCCACACGGGATTTCTCTAACGGGAGAGGCTAAATGTCACATACCGCACAGACATGTATCCACACGGGATTTCTCTAACGGAAGAAGGTAAATGTCACATACCGTACAGACATGTATCCACACGGGATTTCTCTAACGGAAGAGTCTAAATGGCACAGACATGTATCCACACGGCATTTCTCTAACGGAAGATGCTAAATGTCACATACCGAACAGACATGTATCCACACGGGATTTCTCTAACGGAAGAGGCTAAATGTCACATACCGTACAGACATGTATCCACACGGGATTTCTCTAACGGAAGAGGCTATATGTCACATACCGTAAGACATTATCCACACGGGATTTCTCTAACGGGAGAGGCTAAATGTCACATACCGCACAGACATGTATCCACACGGGATTTCTCTAACGGAAGAGGCTAAAGGTCACATACCGTACAGACATGTATCCACCGGGATTTCTCTAACGGAAGAGGCTAAAGGTCATATACTGTACAAGCATGTATCCACACGGGATCTCTCTAACGGAAGAGGCTAAAGGTCATATACCGTACAGACATGTATCCACCCGGGATTTCTCTAACGGAAGACGTTAAGGCCACATACCGTACAGACATGTATCCACCCGGGATTTCTCTAACGGAAGAGGCTAAATGTCACATACCGTAAGACATGTATCCACACAATGGGATTTCTCTAACGGAAGAGGCTAAATGGCAGATACCGTCCAGACATGTATCCACACGGCATTTCTATAACAGAAGATGCTAAATGTCACATACCGAACAGACATGTGGCATCAGACTACAATTAATCACTTCCGGGTCAAAGCCCACGATCTACATTGTTTAGAAATTTGAGAGCAGATCTTTATGGATTTTATGAGCTGCGATTTTTCAGCATTTCTGATACATCCGATATTTCAACTTGCAGATGAGGCTTCAAACTGTACTTCCTGGTGTTGATTCGGGCCACTTTGAGAAAAGCATGGTGGATGGAGACATGATCAGTGATGGGTGAGAAGGCTCCCTGTTTACAAATTGAATGACATTCTGTAGCACCAATCAGCTGTCAGTGGCGCGAATTTGAAATTTCCATGGTCAACATCTGTCAAGGCTTCCACTGGTAATGTCCCACAAGATAAATATTGACATGCCAGACGGATTTGTGCGTTGTGAATTTTCTGGATTTTTGCCGATTTTTAACGCTAATACATAACAAGTAACGGAATTAATAGTGGTCTGGTGCCATGTATCCACACGGGATTTCTCTATCGGAGGAGGCTAAATGTCACATACCGTACAGACATGTATCCATACGCCATTTCTCTAACGCAAGAGGCTAAATGTCACATACCGTAAGACATTATCCACACGGGATTTCTCTAACGGGAGAGGCTAAATGTCACATACCGCACAGACATGTATCCACACGGGATTTCTCTAACGGAAGAAGGTAAATGTCACATACCGTACAGACATGTATCCACACGGGATTTCTCTAACGGAAGAGGCTAAATGGCACATACCGTACAGACATGTATCCACACGGCATTTCTCTAACGGGAGATGCTAAATGTCACATACCGAACAGACATGTATCCACACGGGATTTCTCTAACGGAAGAGGCTAAATGTCACATACCGTACAGACATGTATCCACACGGGATTTCTCTAACGGAAGAGGCTATATGTCACATACCGTAAGACATTATCCACACGGGATTTCTCTAACGGGAGAGGCTAAATGTCACATACCGCACAGACATGTATCCACACGGGATTTCTCTAACGGAAGAGGCTAAAGGTCACATACCGTACAGACATGTATCCACTCGGGATTTCTCTAACGGAACAGGCTAAAGGTCATATACTGTACAAGCATGTATCCACACGGGATCTCTCTAACGGAAGAGGCTAAAGGTCATATACCGTACAGACATGTACCCACCCGGGATTTCTCTAACGGAAGACGTTAAGGCCACATACCGTACAGACATGTATCCATCCGGGATTTCTCTAACGGAAGAGGCCAAAGGTCACATACCGTACAGACATGTATCCACACGAGATTTCTCTAACGGAAGAGGCTAAATGTCACATACCGTAAGACATTATCCACACGGGATTTCTCTAACGGGAGAGGCTAAATGTCACATACCGCACATATATGTATCCCCACGGGATTTCTCTAACGGAAGAGGCTAAAGGTCACATACCGTACAGACATGTATCCACACGGGATTTCTCTAAAGGAAGAGGCTAAAGGTCACATACCGTACAGATATGTATCCAGCCGGGAATTCTCTAACGAAAGAGGCTAAAGGTCATATACTGTACAAACATGTATCCACACGGGATCTCTCTAACGGAAGAGGATAAAGGTCATATACCGTACAGACATGTCTCCACCCGGGATTTCTCTAACGGAAGAGGCTAAAGGTCACATACCGTAGAGACATGTATCCACACGGGATTTCTCTAACGGAAGACGCTAACTGTCACATACCGTACAGACATGTATCCACGCCGGATTTCTCTAACGGAAGAGGCTAAATGTCGATTACCGTACAGACATGTATCCACACGGGATTTCTCTAACTGAAGATGCTAAATGTCACATACCGTACAGACATGTATCCACACGGGATTTCTGAAACGGAAGAGGCTAAATGTCACATACCGTACAGACGTGTATCCGCACCGGATTTCTCTAACAGAAGAGGCTAAATGTATACAGTACAGACATGTATCCACACGGGATTTCTCTAACGGAAGAAGCTAAATGTCACATTACGTACAGACATGTATCCACACGGGATTTCTCTAACGGAAGAGGCTAAATGGCACATACCGTACAGACATGTATCCACACGGCATTTCTCTAACGGAAGATGCTAAATGTCACATACCGAACAGACATGTATCCACACGGGATTTCTCTAACGGAAGAGGCTAAATATCACATACCGTACAGACATGTATCCACACGGGATTTCTCTAACGGAAGAGGCTAAATGTCACATACCGTAAGACATTATCCACACGGGAATTCTCTAACGCGAGAGGCTAAATGTCACATATCGCACAGACATGTATCCACACAGAATTTGTCTAACGGAAGAGGTTAAAGGTCACATACCGTACAGACATGTATCCACCCGGGATTTCTCTAACGGAAGAGGCTAAAGGTCATATACTGTACAAGCATGTATCCACACGGGATCTCTCTAACGGAAGAGGCTAAAGGTCATATACCGTAGAGACATGTGATCACTTCCGGGTCAGTGCCCACGATCTACATTGTTTAGAAATTTGAGAGCAGGTCTTTATGGATTTGATGAGCTGCGATTTTTCAGCATTTCTGATACATCCGATATTTCAACTTGCAGATGAGGCTTCAAACTGTACTTCCTGGTGTTGATTCGGCCCACTTTTGGAAAAGCATGGTGGATGGAGACATGATCAGTGATGGGTGAGAAGGCTCCCTGTTTACAAATTGAATGACATTCTGTAGCACCAATCAGCTGTCAGTGGCGGGAATTTGAAATTTCCATGGTCAACATCTGTCAAGACTTTCACTGGTAATGTCCCACAAGATAAATATTGACATGCCAGATGGATTTATGCGTTGTGAATTTTCTGGATTTTTGCCGATTTTTAACGCTAATACATAACAAGTAACGGAATTAATAGTGGTCTGGTGCCATGTATCCACACGGGATTTCTCTAACGGAAGAGGCTAAAGGTCACATACCGTACAGACATGTATCCACCCGGGTTTTCTCTAACGGAAGAGGCTAAAGGTCATATACTGTACAAGCATGTATCCACACGGGATCTCTCTAACGGAAGAGGCTAAAGGTCATATACCGTACAGACATGTATCAACCCGGGATTTCTCTAACGGAAGACGTTAAGGCCACATACCGTACAGACATGTATCCACCCGGGATTTCTCTAAAGGAAGAGGCCAAAGGTCACATACCGTACAGACATGTATCCACACGGGATTTCTCTAACGGAAGAGGCTAAAGGTCATATACTGTACAAGCATGTATCCACACGGGATCTCTCTAACGGAAGAGGCTAAAGGTCATATACCGTACAGACATGTATCCACCCGGGATTTCTCTAACGGAAGACGTTAAGGCCACATACCGTACAGACATGTATCCACCCGGGATTTCTCTAAAGGAAGAGGCCAAAGGTCACATACCGTACAGACATGTATCCACATGGGATTTCTCTAACGGAAGAGGCTAAATGTCACATACCGTAAGACATTATCCACACGGGATTTCTCTAACGGGAGAGGCTAAATGTCACATACCGCACAGATATGTATCCCCACGAGATTTCTCTAACGGATGAGGCTAAAGGTCACATACCGTACAGACATGTATCCACACGGGATTTCTCTAACGGAAGAGGCTAAATGTCACACACCGTACAGACATGTATCCACACAATGGGATTTCTCTAACGGAAGAGGCTAAATGGCACATACCGTACAGACATGTATCCACACGGCATTTCTATAACAGAAGATGCTAAATGTCACATACCGAACAGACATGTGGCATCAGACTACAATTAATCACTTCCGGGTCAAAGCCCACGATCTACATTGTTTAGAAATTTGAGAGCAGATCTTTATGGATTTTATGAGCTGCGATTTTTCAGCATTTCTGATACATCTGATATTTCAACTTGCAGATGAGGCTTCAAACTGTACTTCCTGGTGTTGATTCGGGCCACTTTGGGAAAAGCATGGTGGATGGAGACATGATCAGTGATGGGTGAGAAGGCTCCCTGTTTACAAATTGAATGATATTCTGTAGCACCAATCAGCTGTCAGTGGCGCGAATTTGAAATTTCCATGGTCAACATCTGTCAAGACTTCCACTGGTAATGTCCCACAAGATAAATATTGACATGGCAGATGGATTTATGCGTTGTGAATTTTCTGGATTTTTGTCGATTTTTAACGCTAATACATAACAAGTAACGGAATTAATAGTGGTCTGGTGCCATGTATCCACACGGGATTTCTCTAACGGAGGAGGCTAAATGTCACATACCGTACAGACATGTATCCACACGCCATTTCTCTAACGCAAGAGGCTAAATGTCACATACCGTAAGACATTATCCACACGGGATTTCTCTAACGGGAGAGGCTAAATGTCACATACCGTACAGACATGTATCCACACGGGATTTCTCTAACGGAAGAAGCTACATGTCACATACCGTACAGACATGTATCCACACGGGATTTCTCTAACGGAAGAGGCTAAATGTCACATACCGTACAGACATGTATCCACACGGCATTTCTCTAACGGAAGATGCTAAATGTCACATACCGAACAGACATGTATCCACACGGAATTTCTCTAACGGAAGAGCCTAAATGTCACATACCGCACAGACATGTATCCACCGGGATTTCTCTAACGGAAGAGGCTATATGTCACATACCGTATGACATTATCCACACGGGATTTCTCTAACGGGAGAGGCTAAATGTCACATACCGCACAGACATGTATCCACACGGGATTTCTCTAACGGAAGAGGCTAAAGGTCACACACCGTACAGGCATGTATCCACCCGGGATTTCTCTAACGGAAGAGGCTAAAGGTCATATACTGTACAAGCATGTATCCACACGGGATCTCTCTAACGGAAGAGGCTAAAGGTCATATACCGTACAGACATGTATCCACCCGGGATTTCTCTAACGGAAGACGTTAAGGCCACATACCGTACAGACATGTATCCACCCGCGATTTCTCTAACGGAAGAGGCCAAAGGTCACATACCGTACAGACATGTATCCACACGGGATTTCTCTAACGGAAGAGGCTAAAGGTCACATACCGTACAGATATGTATCCAGTCGGGATTTCTCTAACGAAAGAGGCTAAAGGTCATAAACTGTACAAACATGTATCCACACGGGATCTCTCTAATGGAAGAGGCTAAAGGTCATATACAGTACAGACATGTCTCCACCCGGGATTTCCCTAACGGAAGAGGCTAAAGGTCACATACTGTAGAGACATGTATCCACACGGGATTTCTCTAACGGAAGACGCTAACTGTCACATACCGTACAGACATGTATCCACACCGGATTTCTCTAACGGAAGAGGCTAAATGTCACATACCGTACAGAGATGTATCCACACGGGATTTCTCTAACTGAAGATGCTAAATGTCACATACCGTACAGACATGTATCCACACGGGATTTCTCAAACGGAAGAGGCTAAATGCCACATACCGTAACAGACGTGTATCCGCACGGGATTTCTCTAACAGAAGAGGCTAAATGTATACAGTACAGACATGTATCCACACGGGATTTCTCTAACGGAAGAAGCTAAATGTCACATACCGTACAGACATGTATCCACACGGCATTTCTCTAACGGAAGATGCTAAATGTCACATACCGAACAGACATGTATCCACACGGGATTTCTCTAACGGAAGAGGCTAAATGTCACATACTGTACAGACGTGTATCCACACGGGATTTCTCTAACGGAAGAGGCTAAATGTCACATACCGTAAGATATTATCCACACGGGATTTCTCTAACGGGAGAGGCTAAATGTCACATATCGCACAGACATGTATCCACACGGAATTTGTCTAACGGAAGAGGCTAAAGGTCACATACCGTACAGACATGTATCCACCCGGGATTTCTCTAACGGAAGAGGCTAAAGGTCATATACTGTACAAGCATGTATTCACACGGGATCTCTCTAACGGAAGAGGCTAAAGGTCATATACCGTACAGAGATGTGATCACTTCCGGGTCAGTGCCCACGATCTACATTGTTTAGAAATTTGAGAGCAGGTCTTTATGGATTTGATGAGCTGCGATTTTTCAGCATTTCTGATACATCTGATATTTCAACTTGCAGATGAGGCTTCAAACTGTACTTCCTGGTGTTGATTCGGGCCACTTTTGGAAAAGCATGGTGGATGGAGACATGATCAGTGATGGGTGAGAAGGCTCCCTGTTTACAAATTGAATGACATTCTGTAGCACCAATCAGCTGTCAGTGGCGGGAATTTGAAATTTCCATGGTCAACATCTGTCAAGACTTCCACTGGTAATGTCCCACAAGATAAATATTGACATGGCAGATGGATTTATGCGTTGTGAATTTTCTGGATTTTTGCCGATTTTTAACGCTAATACATAACAAGTAACGGAATTAATAGTGGTCTGGTGCCATGTATCCACACGGGATTTCTCTAACGGAGGAGGCTAAATGTCACATACCGTACAGGCATGTATCTAACCGGGATTTCTCTAACGGAAGAGGCTAAAGGTCATATACTGTACAAGCATGTATCCACACGGGATTTCTCTAACGGAAGAGGCTAAATGTCACATACCGTAAGACATTATCAACACGGGATTTCTCTAACGGGAGAGGCTAAATGTCACATATCGCACAGACATGTATCCACACGGAATTTCTCTAACGGAAGAGGCTAAAGGTCACATACCGTACAGACATGTATCCACCCGGGATTTCTCTAACGGAAGAGGCTAAAGGTCATATACTGTACAAGCATGTATCCACACGGGATCTCTCTAACGGAAGAGGCTAAAGGTCATATACCGTACAGACATGTATCCACCCGGGATTTCTCTAACGGAAGATGTTAAGGCCACATACCGTACAGACATGTATCCACCCGGGATTTCTCTAACGGAAGAGGCCAAAGGTCACATACCGTACAGACATGTATCCACACGGGATTTCTCTAACGGAAGATGCTAAATGTCACATACCGTAAGACATTATCCACACGGGATTTCCCTAACGGGAGAGGCTAACTGTCACATACCGCACAGATATGTATCCCCACGAGATTTCTCTAACGGAAGAGGCTAAAGGTCACATACCGTACAGACATGTATCCACACAATGGGATTTCTCTAACGGAAGAGGCTAAATAGCACATACCGTACAGACATGTATCCACACGGCATTTCTATAACAGAAGATGCTAAATGTCACATACCGAACAGACATGTGGCATCAGACTACAATTAATCACTTCCGGGTCAAAGCCCACGATCTACATTGTTTAGAAATTTGAGAGCAGATCTTTATGGATTTTATGAGCGCGATTTTTCAGCATTTCTGATACATCTGATATTTCAACTTGCAGATGAGGCTTCAAACTGTACTTCCTGGTGTTGATTCGGGCCACTTTGGGAAAAGCATGGTGGATGGAGACATGATCAGTGATGGGTGAGAAGGCTCCCTGTTTACAAATTGAATGACATTCTGTAGCACCAATCAGCTGTCAGTGGCGGGAATTTGAAATTTCCATGGTCAACATCTGTCAAGACTTCCACTGGTAATGTCCCACAAGATAAATATTGACATGCCAGATGGATTTATGCGTTGTGAATTTTCTGGATTTTTGCCGATTTTTAACGCTAATACATAACAAGTAACGGAATTAATAGTGGTCTGGTGCCATGTATCCACACGGGATTTCTCTAACGGAGGAGGCTAAATGTCACATACCGTACAGACATGTATCCACACGCCATTTCTCTAACGCAAGAGGCTAAATGTCACATACCGTAAGACATTATCCACACGGGATTTCTCTAACGGGAGAGGCTAAATGTCACATACCGCACAGACATGTATCCACACGGGATTTCTCTAACGGAAGAAGCTAAATGTCACATACCGTACAGACATGTATCCACACGGGATTTCTCTAACGGAAGAGGCTAAATGGCACATACCGTACAGACATGTATCCACACGGCATTTCTCTAACGGAAGATGCTAAATGTCACATACCGAACAGACATGTATCCACACTGGATTTCTCTAACGGAAGAGGCTAAATGTCACATACCGTACAGACATGTATCCACCGGGATTTCTCTAACGGAAGAGGCTATATGTCACATACCGTAAGACATTATCCACACGGGATTTCTCTAACGGAAGAGGCTAAAGGTCACATACCGTACAGGCATGTATCCACCCGGGATTTCTCTAACGGAAGAGGCTAAAGGTCATATACTGTACAAGCATGTATCCACACGGGATCTCTCTAACGGAAGAGGCTAAAGGTCATATACCGTACAGACATGTATCCACCCGGGATTTCTCTAACGGAAGACGTTAAGGCCACATACCGTACAGACATGTATCCACCCGGGATTTCTCTAACGGAAGAGGCCAAAGGTCACATACCGTACAGACATGTATCCACACGGGATTTCTCTAACGGAAGAGGCTAAATGTCACATACCGTAAGACATTATCCACACGGGATTTCTCTAACGGGAGAGGCTAAATGTCACATACCGCACAGACATGTATCCACACGGGATTTCTCTAACGGAAGAGGCTAAAGATCACATACCGTACAGACATGTATCCACACGGGATTTCTCTAACGGAAGAGGCTAAATGTCACATACCGTACAGACATGTATCCACACAATGGGATTTCTCTAACGGAAGAGGCTAAATGGCACATACCGTACAGACATGTATCCACACGGCATTTCTATAACAGAAGATGCTAAATGTCACATACCGAACAGACATGTGGCATCAGACTACAATTAATCACTTCCGGGTCAGTGCCCACGATCTACATTGTTTAGAAATTTGAGAGCAGATCTTTATGGATTTTATGAGCTGCGATTTTTCAGCATTTCTGATACATCTGATATTTCAACTTGCAGATGAGGCTTCAAACTATACTTCCTGGTGTTGATTCGGGCCACTATGGAAAAAGCATGGTGGATGGAGACATGATCAGTGATGGGTGAGAAGGCTCCCTGTTTACAAATTGAATGACATTCTGTAGCACCAATCAGCTGTCAGTGGCGGGAATTTGAAATTTCCATGGTCAACATCTGTCAAGACTTCCACTGGTAATGTCCCACAAGATAAATATTGACATGCCAGATGGATTTATGCGTTGTGAATTTTCTGGATTTTTGCCGATTTTTAACGCTAATACATAACAAGTAACGGAATTAATAGTGGTCTGGTGCCATGTATCCACACGGGATTTCTCTAACGGAGGAGGCTAAATGTCACATACCGTACAGATATGTATCCACACGCCATTTCTCTAACACAAGAGGCTAAATGTCACATACCGTAAGACATTATCCACACGGGATTTCTCTAACGGGAGAGGCTAAATGTCACATACCGCACAGACATGTATCCACACGGGATTTCTCTAACGGAAGAGGCTAAAGGTCATATACTGTACAAGCATGTATCCACACGGGATCTCTCTAACGGAAGAGGCTAAAGGTCATATACCGTACAGACATGTATCCACCCGGGATTTCTCTAACGGAAGACGTTAAGGCCACATACCGTACAGACATGTATCCACCCGGGATTTCTCTAACGGAAGAGGCCAAAGCTCACATACCGTACAGACATGTATCCACACGGGATTTCTCTAACGGAAGAGGCTAAATGTCACATACCGTAAGACATTATCCACACGGGATTTCTCTAACGGGAGAGGCTAAATGCCACATACCGCACAGATATGTATCCCCACGAGATTTCTCTAACGGAAGAGGCTAAAGGTCACATACCGTGCAGATATGCATCCACACTGATTTCTCTAAAGGAAGAGGCTAAAGGTCATATACCGTACAGACATGTCTCCACCCGGGATTTCTCTAACGGAAGAGGCTAAAGGCCACATACCGTACAGACATGTATCCACACGGGATTTATCTAACGGAGGAGGCTAACTGTCACATACCGTAAGACATTATCCACACGGGATTTCTCTAACGGGAGAGGCTAAATGTCACATACCGCACAGGCATGTATCCACACGGGATTTCTCTAACGGAAGAGGCTAAATGTCACATACCGTAAGACATCATCCACACGGGATTTCTCTAACGGGAGAGGCTAAATGTCACATACCGCACAGACATGTATCCACACGGTATTTCTCCAACGGAAGAGGCTAAAGGTCACATACCATACAGACATGTATCAACCCGGGATTTCTCTAACGGAAGAGGCTAAAGGTCGTATACTGTACAAGCATGTTCCCACAAGGGATCTCTCTAACGGAAGAGGCTAAAGGTCATATACCGTACAGACATGTATCCACCGGGGATTTCTCTAACCGAAGACGTTAAGGCCACATACCGTACAGACATGTATCCACCCGGGATTTCTCTAACGGAAGAGGCCAAAGGTCACATACCGTACAAACTTGTATCCACACGGGATTTCTCTAACGGAAGAGACTTAATGTCACATACCGTACAGACTTGTTTCCACCCGGGATTTCTGGAACGGAAGAGGCTAAAGGTCACATACCGTACAGACATGTATCCACACGGGATGTCTCTAACGGAAGAGGCTAAATGTCACATACCTTACAGACATGTATCCACACGGGATTTCTTTAACGGAAAAGGCTAAATGTCACATACCGTACAGACATGTATCCACACGGTATTTCTCTAACGGAAGAGACTAAATGTCACATACCGTACAAACATGTATCCACACGGGTTTCTCTAACGGAAGAGGCAAAATGTCACATACCGTACAAACATGTATCCACACGGGATTTCTCTAACGGAAGAGGCTAAATGGCACATACCGTACAGACATGTATCCACACGGCATTTCTATAACGGCAGATGCTAAATGTCACATACCGAACAGATATGTAACCACACGAGATTTCTCTAACGGAAGAGGCTAAATGTCACATACCGTACAGACATGTATCCACACGGCATTTCTCTAACGGTAGAGGCTAAATGTCACATACCGTTAAACATTGTCCACATGGGATTTCTCTAACGGGAGAGGCTAAATGTCACACACCGCACAGACATGTATCCACCCGGGATTTCTCGAACGGAAGAGGTTAAAGGTCATATACTGTACAAACATGTATCCACACGGGATCTCTCTAACGGAAGAGCCTAAAGGTCATATACCGTACAGACATGTATCCACCCGGGATTTCTCTAACGGAAGAGGCTAAAGGCCACATACGGTACAGACGTGTATCCACACGGGATTTCTCTAACGGAAGAGGCTAAAGGCCACATACCGTACAGACGTATATCCACACGGGATTTCTCTAACGGAAGAAGCTAAAGGCCACATACCGTACAGACGTGTATCCACACGGGATTTCTCTAACGGAAGAAGCTAAATGTCACATACCGTACAGACATGGATCCACACGGGATCTCTCTAACGGAAGAGCCTAAAGGTCATATACCGTACAGACATGTATCCACACGGGATTTCTCTAACGGAAGAAGCTAAAGGCCACATACCGTACAGACGTGTATCCACACGGGGTTTCTCTAACGGAAGAGGCTAAATGTATACCGTACAGACATGTATCCACACGAGATTTTTCTAACGGAAGAGGCTAAATGTCACATACCGTAAAGACATGTATCCACACGGGATTTCTCTAACGTAAGAGTCTAAATGTCACATACCGTACAGACATGTATCCACACGGGATTTCTCTAACTGAATATGCTAAATGTCACATACCTTACAGACATGTATCCACACGGCATTTCTCTAACGGAAGATGCTAAATGTCACATACCGACCAGACATGTATACACACGGGATATCTCTAACTGAAGAGGCTAAATGTCACATACCGTACAGACATGTATCCTGACGGGATTTCTCTAACGGAAGAGGCTAAATGTCACATACCGTAAGACATTATCCACACGGGATTTCTCTCACGGGAGAGGCTAAATGTCACATACCGCACAGACATGTATCCACACGGCATTTCTCTAACGGAAGAGGCTAAAGGTCACATACCGTACAGACATGTATCCACCCGGGATTTCTCTAACGGAAGAGGCCAAAGGTCACATACCGTACAGACATGTATCCACACGGGATTTCTCTAACGGAAGAGGCTAAATGTCACATACCGTAAGACATTATCCACACGGAATTTCTCTCACGGGAGAGGCTAAATGTCACATACCGCAGAGACATGTATCCACACGGCATTTCTCTAACGGAAGAGGCTAAAGGTCACATACCGTACAGACATGTATCCACCCGGGATTTCTCTAACGGAAGAGGCCAAAGGTCACATACCGTACAGACATGTATCCACACGGGATTTCTCTAACGGAAGAGGCTAAATGTCACATACCGTAAGACATTATCCACACGGGATTTCTCTAACGGGAGAGGCTAAATGTCACATACCGCACAGATATGTATCCACACGGGATTTCTCTAACGGAAGAGGCTAAAGGTCACATACCGTACAAACATGTATCCACACGGGATTTCTCTAACGGGAGAGGCTAAATGTCACACACCGGACAGACATGTATCCACACGGGATTTCTGTAACGGAAGAGGCTAAAGGTCATATACCGTACAGACATGTATCCACACGGCATTTCTCTAACGCAAGAGGCTAAATGTCACATACCGTAAGACATTATCCACACGGGATTTCTCTAACGGGAGAGGCTAAATGTCACACACCGGACAGACATGTATCCACACGGGATTTCTGTAACGGAAGAGGCTAAAGGTCACATACCGTACTGGTGACGTGTATCATCCGGCACGGATTTCTCTAACGGAGGAGGCTAAATGTCACATACCGTACAGACATGTATCCACACGCCATTTCTCTAACGCAAGAGGCTAAATGTCACATACCGTAAGACATTATCCACACGGGATTTCTCTAATGGGAGAGGCTAAATGTCACATACCGCACAGACATGTATCCACACGGGATTTCTCTAACGGAAGAAGCTAAATGTCACATACCGTACAGACATGTATCCACACGGGATTTCTCTAACGGAAGAGGCTAAATGGCACATACCGTACAGACATGTATCCACACGGCATTTCTCTAACGGAAGATGCTAAATGTCACATACCGAACAGACATGTATCCACACTGGATTTCTCTAACGGAAGAGGCTAAATGTCACATACCGTACAGACATGTATCCACCGGGATTTCTCTAACGGAAGAGGCTATATGTCACATACCGTAAGACATTATCCACACGGGATTTCTCTAACGGAAGAGGCTAAAGGTCACATACCGTACAGGCATGTATCCACCCGGGATTTCTCTAACGGAAGAGGCTAAAGGTCATATACTGTACAAGCATGTATCCACACGGGATCTCTCTAACGGAAGAGGCTAAAGGTCATATACCGTACAGACATGTATCCACCCGGGATTTCTCTAACGGAAGATGTTAAGGCCACATACCGTACAGACATGTATCCACCCGCGATTTCTCTAACGGAAGAGGCCAAAGGTCACATACCGTACAGACATGTATCCACACTGGATTTCTCTAACGGGAGAGGCTAAATGTCACATACCGCACATATATGTATCCCCACGGGATTTCTCTAACGGAAGAGGCTGAAGGTCACATACCGTACAGACATGTATCCACACGGGATTTCTCTAACGGAAGAGGCTAAAGGTCACATACCGTACAGATATGTATCCATCCGGGATTTCTCTAACGAAAGAGGCTAAAGGTCATATACTGTACAAACATGTATCCACACGGGGTCTCTCTAACGGAAGAGGCTAAAGGTCATATACCGTACAGACATGTCTCCACCCGGGATTTCTCTAACGGAAGAGGCTAAAGGTCACATACTGTAGAGACATGTATCCACACGGGATTTCTCTAACGGAAGACGCTAACTGTCACATACCGTACAGACATGTATCCACACCGGATTTCTCTAACGGAAGAGGCTAAATGTCACATACCGTACAGACATGTATCCACACGGGATTTCTCTAACTGAAGATGCTAAATGTCACATACCGTGCAGACATGTATCCACACGGGATTTCTCAAACGGAAGAGGCTAAATGTCACATACCGTACGGACGTGTATCCGCACGGGATTTCTCTAACAGAAGAGGCTAAATGTATACAGTACAGACATGTATCCACACGGGATTTCTCTAACGGAAGAAGCTAAATGTCACACACCGTACAGACGTGTATCCACACGGGATTTCTCTAACGGAAGAGGCTAAATGGCACATACCGTACAGA
This sequence comes from Hanleya hanleyi, assembly GCA_036873755.1. Lineage (NCBI taxonomy): Eukaryota > Metazoa > Mollusca > Polyplacophora > Lepidopleurida > Hanleyidae > Hanleya > Hanleya hanleyi. The sequence continues at coordinate 28,073 of JAVTVY010005708.1, forward strand.
CATGTATCCACACGGCATTTCTCTAACGGAAGATGCTAAATGTCACATACCGAACAGACATGTATCCACACGGGATTTCTCTAACGGAAGAGGCTAAATGTCACATACCGTACAGACGTGTATCCACACGGGATTTCTCTAACGGAAGAGGCTAAATGTCACATACCGTAAGACATTATCCACACGGGATTTCTCTAACGGGAGAGGCTAAATGTCACATATCGCACAGACATGTATCCACACGGAATTTGTCTAACGGAAGAGGCTAAAGGTCACATACCGTACAGACATGTATCCACCCGGGATTTCTCTAACGGAAGAGGCTAAAGGTCATATACTGTACAAGCATGTATCCACACGGGATCTCTCTAACGGAAGAGGCTAAAGGTCATATACCGTACAGACATGTAATCACTTCCGGGTCAGTGCCCACGATCTACATTGTTTAGAAATTTGAGAGCAGGTCTTTATGGATTTGATGAGCTGCGATTTTTCAGCATTTCTGATACATCTGATATTTCAACTTGCAGATGAGACTTCAAACTGTACTTCCTGGTGTTGATTCGGGCCACTTTTGGAAAAGCATGGTGGATGGAGACATGATCAGTGATGGGTGAGAAGGCTCCTTCTTCACAAATTGAATGACATTCTGTAGCACCAATCAGCTGTCAGTGGCGGGAATTTGAAATTTCCATGGCCAACATCTGTCAAGACTTCCACTGGTAATGTCCAACAAGATAAATATTGACATGGCAGATCGATTTGTGCGTTGTGAATTTTCTGGATTTTTGCCGATTTTTAACGCTAATACATAACAAGTAACGGAATTAATAGTGGTCTGGTGCCATGTATCCACACGGGATTGCTCTAACGGAGAAGGCTAAATGTCACATACCGTACAGGCATGTATCTAACCGGGATTTCTCTAACGGAAGAGGCTAAAGGTCATATACTGTACAAGCATGTATCCACACGGGATTTCTCTAACGGAAGAGGCTAAATGTCACATACCGTAAGACATTATCCACACGGGATTTCTCTAACGGGAGAGGCTAAATGTCACATATCGCACAGACATGTATCCACACGGAATTTCTCTAACGGAAGAGGCTAAAGGTCACATACCGTACAGACATGTATCCACCCGGGATTTCTCTAACGGAAGAGGCTAAAGGTCATATACTGTACAAGCATGTATCCACACGGGATCTCTCTAACGGAAGAGGCTAAAGGTCATATACCGTACAGACATGTATCCACCCGGGATTTCTCTAACGGAAGACGTTAAGGCCACATACCGTACAGACATGTTTCCACCCGGGATTTCTCTAACGGAAGAGGCCAAAGGTCACATACCGTACAGACATGTATCCACACGGGATTTCTCTAACGGAAGAGGCTAAATGTCACATACCGTAAGACATTATCCACACGGGATTTCTCTAACTGGAGAGGCTAAATGTCACATACCGCACAGATATGTATCTCCACGAGATTTCTCTAACGGAAGAGGCTAAAGGTCACATGCCGTACAGACATGTATCCACACAATGGGATTTCTCTAACGGAAGAGGCTAAATAGCACATACCGTACAAACATGTATCCACACGGCATTTCTATAACAGAAGATGCTAAATGTCACATAACGAACAGACATGTGGCATCAGACTACAATTAATCACTTCCGGGTCAAAGCCCACGATCTACATTGTTTAGAAATTTCAGAGCAGATCTTTATGGATTTTATGAGCTGCGATTTTTCAGCATTTCTGATACATCTGATATTTCAACTTGCAGATGAGGCTTCAAACTGTACTTCCTGGTGTTGATTCGGGCCACTTTGGGAAAAGCATGGTGGATGGAGACATGATCAGTGATGGGTGAGAAGGCTACCTGTTTACAAATTGAATGACATTCTGTAGCACCAATCAGCTGTCAGTGGCGCGAATTTGAAATTTCCATGGTCAACATCTGTCAAGACTTCCACTGGTAATGTCCCACAAGATAAATATTGACATGCCAGATGGATTTATGCGTTGTGAATTTTCTGGATTTTTGCCGATTTTTAACGCTAATACATAACAAGTAACGGAATTAATAGTGGTCTGGTGTCATGTATCCACACGGGATTTCTCTAATGGGAGAGGCTAAATGTCACATACCGCACAGACATGTATCCACACGGGATTTCTCTAACGGAAGAAGCTAAATGTCACATACCGTACAGACATGTATCCACACGGGATTTCTCTAACGGAAGAGGCTAAATGGCACATACCGTACAGACATGTATCCACACGGCATTTCTCTAACGGAAGATGCTAAATGTCACATACCGAACAGACATGTATCCACACTGGATTTCTCTAACGGAAGAGGCTAAATGTCACATACCGTACAGACATGTATCCACCGGGATTTCTCTAACGGAAGAGGCTATATGTCACATACCGTAAGACATTATCCACACGGGATTTCTCTAACGGAAGAGGCTAAAGGTCACATACCGTACAGGCATGTATCCACCCGGGATTTCTCTAACGGAAGAGGCTAAAGGTCATATACTGTACAAGCATGTATCCACACGGGATCTCTCTAACGGAAGAGGCTAAAGGTCATATACCGTACAGACATGTATCCACCCGGGATTTCTCTAACGGAAGATGTTAAGGCCACATACCGTACAGACATGTATCCACCCGCGATTTCTCTAACGGAAGAGGCCAAAGGTCACATACCGTACAGACATGTATCCACACTGGATTTCTCTAACGGGAGAGGCTAAATGTCACATACCGCACATATATGTATCCCCACGGGATTTCTCTAACGGAAGAGGCTAAAGGTCACATACCGTACAGACATGTATCCACACGGGATTTCTCTAACGGAAGAGGCTAAAGGTCACATACCGTACAGATATGTATCCAGCCGGGATTTCTCTAACGAAAGAGGCTAAAGGTCATATACTGTACAAACATGTATCCACACGGGATCTCTCTAACGGAAGAGGCTAAAGGTCATATACCGTACAGACATGTCTCCACCCGGGATTTCTCTAACGGAGAGGCTAAAGGTCACATACTGTAGAGACATGTATCCACACGGGATTTCTCTAACGGAAGACGCTAACTGTCACATACCGTACAGACATGTATCCACACCGGATTTCTCTAACGGAAGAGGCTAAATGTCACATACCGTACAGACATGTATCCACACGGGATTTCTCTAACTGAAGATGCTAAATGTCACATACCGTGCAGACATGTATCCACACGGGATTTCTCAAACGGAAGAGGCTAAATGTCACATACCGTACGGACGTGTATCCGCACGGGATTTCTCTAACAGAAGAGGCTAAATGTATACAGTACAGACATGTATCCACACGGGATTTCTCTAACGGAAGAAGCTAAATGTCACACACCGTACAGACGTGTATCCACACGGGATTTCTCTAACGGAAGAGGCTAAATGGCACATACCGTACAGACATGTATCCACACGGCATTTCTCTAACGGAAGATGCTAAATGTCACATACCGAACAGACATGTATCCACACGGGATTTCTCTAACGGAAGAGGCTAAATGTCACATACCGTACAGACGTGTATCCACACGGGATTTCTCTAACGGAAGAGGCTAAATGTCACATACCGTAAGACATTATCCACACGGGATTTCTCTAACGGGAGAGGCTGAATGTCACATATCGCACAGACATGTATCCACACGGAATTTGTCTGACGGAAGAGGCTAAAGGTCACATACCGTACAGACATGTATCCACCCGGGATTTCTCTAACGGAAGAGGCTAAAGGTCATATACCGTACAGACATGTAATCACTTCCGGGTCAGTGCCCACGATCTACATTGTTTAGAAATTTGAGAGCAGGTCTTTATGGATTTGATGAGCTGCGATTTTTCAGCATTTCTGATACATCTGATATTTCAACTTGCAGATGAGGCTTCAAACTGTACTTCCTGGTGTTGATTCGGGCCACTTTTGGAAAAGCATGGTGGATGGAGACATGATCAGTGATGGGTGAGAAGGCTCCCTGTTTACAAATTGAATGACATTCTGTAGCACCAATCAGCTGTCAGTGGCGCGAATTTGAAATTCCCATGGTCAACATCTGTCAAGACTTCCACTGGCAATGTCCCACAAGATAAATATTGACATGGCAGATGGATTTATACGTTGTGAATTTTCTGGATTTTTGCCGATTTTTAACGCTAATACATAACAAGTAACGGAATTAATAGTGGCCTGGTGCCATGTATCCACACGGGATTTCTCTAACGGAGGAAGCTAAATGTCACATACCGTACAGGCATGTATCTAACCGGGATTTCTCTAACGGAAGAGGCTAAAGGTCATATACTGTACAAGCATGTATCCACACGGGATTTCTCTAACGGAAGAGGCTAAATGTCACATACCGTAAGACATTATCCACACGGGATTTCTCTAACGGGAGAGGCTAAATGTCACATATCGCACAGACATGTATCCACACGGAATTTCTCTAACGGAAGAGGCTAAAGGTCACATACCGTACAGACATGTATCCACCCGGGATTTCTCTAACGGAAGAGGCTAAAGGTCATATACTGTACAAGCATGTATCCACACGGGATCTCTCTAACGGAAGAGGCTAAAGGTCATATACCATACAGACATGTATCCACCCGGAATTTCTCTAATGGAAGACGTTAAGGCCACACACCGTACAGACATGTATCCACCGGGATTTCTCTAACGGAAGAGGCCAAAGGTCACATACCGTACAGACATGTATCCACACGGGATTTCTCTAACGGAAGAGGCTAAATGTCACATACCGTAAGACATTATCCACACGGGATTTCTCTAACGGGAGAGGCTAAATGTCACATACCGCACAGATATGTATCCCCACGAGATTTCTCTAACGGAAGAGGCTAAAGCTCACATACCGTACAGACATGTATCCACACGGGTTTTCTCTAACGGAAGAGGCTAAATGTCACATACCGTACAGACATGTATCCACACAATGGGATTTCTCTAACGGAAGAGGCTAAATGGCACATACCGTACAGACATGTATCCACACGGCATTTCTATAACAGAAGATGCTAAATGTCACATACCGAACAGACATGTGGCATCAGACTACAATTAATCACTTGCGGGTCAGTGCCCACGATCTACATTGTTTAGAAATTTGAGAGCAGATCTTTATGGATTTTATGAGCTGCGATTTTTCAGCATTTCTGATAGATCTGATATTTCAACTTGCAGATGAGGCTTCAAACTGTACTTCCTGGTGTTGATTCGGGCCACTATGGGAAAAGCATGGTGGATGGAGACATGATCAGTGATGGGTGAGAAGGCTCCCTGTTTACAAATTGAATGACATTCTGTAGCACCAATCAGCTGTCAGTGGCGGGAATTTGACATTTCCATGGTCAACATCTGTCAAGACTTCCACTGGTAATGTCCCACAAGATAAATATTGAAATGCCAGATGGATTTATGCGTTGTGAATTTTCTGGATTTTTGCCGATTTTTAACGCTAATACATAACAAGTAACGGAATTAATAGTGGTCTGGTGCCATGTATCCACACGGGATTTCTCTAACGGAGGAGGCTAAATGTCACATACCGTACAGATATGTATCCACACGCCATTTCTCTAACACAAGAGGCTAAATGTCACATACCGTAAGACATTATCCACACGGGATTTCTCTAACGGGAGAGGCTAAATGTCACATACCGCACAGACATGTATCCACACGGGATTTCTCTAACGGAAGAGGCTAAAGGTCATATACTGTACAAGCATGTATCCACACGGGATCTCTCTAACGGAAGAGGCTAAAGGTCATATACCGTACAGACATGTATCCACCGGGATTTCTCTAACGCAAGACGTTAAGCCCACATACCGAACAGACATGTATCCACACGAGATTTCTCTAACGCAAGAGGCTAAATGGCACATACCGTACAGACATGTATCCTCACGGCATTTCTCTAACGGAAGAGGCTAAATGTCACATACCGTAAGACATTGTCCACACGAGATTTCCCTAACGGAAGAGGCTAAAGGTCATATACCGTACAGACATGTATCCACCCGCGATTTCTCTAACGGAAGAGGCTAAAGGCCACATACCGTACAGACATGTATCCACACGAGATTTCTCTAACGGAAGAGGCTAACTGTCACATACCCTACAGACATGTATCCAAACGGAATTTCTCTAACGGAAGAGGCTAAAGGTCATATACCGTACAGACATGTATCCACCCGGGATTTCTCTAACGGAAGAGGCTAAAGGCCACATACCGTACAGACATGTATCCACACGGGATTTCTCTAACGGAAGAGGCTAAATGTCATATACCGTACAGACATGTATCCACACGGGATTTCTCTAACGGAAGAGGCTAAATGACACATACCGTACAGACATGTATCCACACGCGATTTCTCTAACGGAAGAGGCTAAATGTCACATACTGTAAGACCTTATCCACACGGGATTTCTCTAACGGGAGAGGCTAAATGTCACATACCGCACAGACATGTATCCACACGGGATTTCTCTAACGGAAGAGGCTAAAGGTCACATACCGTACAGACATGTATCCACACGGGATTTCTCTAACGGAAGAGGCTAAATGTCACATACCGTACAGACATGTATCCACACAATGGGATTTCTCTAACGGAAGAGGCTAAATGGCACATACCGTACAGACATGTATCCACACGGCATTTCTATAACAGAAGATGCTAAATGTCACATACCGAACAGACATGTGGCATCAGACTACAATTAATCACTTCCGGGTCAGTGCCCACGATCTACATTGTTTAGAAATTTGAGAGCAGATCTTTATGGATTTTATGAGCTGCGATGTTTCAGCATTTCTGATACATCTGATATTTCAACTTGCAGATGAGGCTTCAAACTGTACTTCCTGGTGTTGATTCGGGCCACTATGGGAAAAGCATGGTGGATGGAGACATGATCAGTGATGGGTGAGAAGGCTCCCTGTTTACAAATTGAATGACATTCTGTAGCACCAATCAGCTGTCAGTGGCGGGAATTTGAAATTTCCATGGTCAACATCTGTCAAGACTTTCACTGGTAATGTCCCACAAGATAAATATTGACATGCCAGATGGATTTATGCGTTGTGAATTTTCTGGATTTTTGCCGATTTTTAACGCTAATACATAACAAGTAACGGAATTAATAGTGGTCTGGTGCCATGTATCCACACGGGATTTCTCTAACGGAGGAGGATAAATGTCACATACCGTACAGATATGTATCCACACGCCATTTCTCTAACACAAGAGGCTAAATGTCACATACCGTAAGACATTATCCACACGGGATTTCTCTAACGGGAGAGGCTAAATGTCACATACCGCACGGACATGTATCCACACGGGATTTCTCTAACGGAAGAGGCTAAAGGTCATATACTGTACAAGCATGTATCCACACGGGATCTCTCTAACGGAAGAGGCTAAAGGTCATATACCGTACAGACATGTATCCACCCGGGATTTCTCTAACGGAAGAGGCCAAAGCTCACATACCGCACAGACATGTATCCACACGGGATTTCTCTAACGGAAGAGGCTAAATGTCACATACCGTACAGACATGTATCCACCCGGGATTTCTCTAACGGAAGAGGCTAAAGGTCATATACTGTACAAGCATGTATCCACACGGGATCTCTCTAACGGAAGAGGCTAAAGGTCATATACCGTACAGACATGTATCCACCCGGGATTTCTCTAACGGAAGACGTTAAGGCCACATACCGTACAGACATGTATCCACCCGGGATTTCTCTAACGGAAGAGGCTAAAGGCCACATACCGTACAGACATGTATCCACACGGGATTTCTCTAACGGAAGAGGCTAAATGTCACATACCGTAAGACATTATCCACACGAGATTTCTCTAACGGGAGAGGCTAAATGTCACATACCGCACAGACATGTATCCACACGGGATTTCTCTAACGGAAGAGGCTAAAGGTCACATACCGTACAGACATGTATCCACACGGGATTTCTCTAACGGAAGAGGCTAAATGTCACATACCGTACAGACATGTATCCACACAATGGGATTTCTCTAACGGAAGAGGCTAAATGGCACATACCGTACAGACATGTATCCACACGGCATTTCTATAACAGAAGATGCTAAATGTCACATACCGAACAGACATGTGGCATCAGACTACAATTAATCACTTCCGGGTCAGTGCCCACGATCTACATTGTTTAGAAATTTGAGAGCAGATCTTTATGGATTTTATGAGCTGCGATGTTTCAGCATTTCTGATACATCTGATATTTCAACTTGCAGATGAGGCTTCAAACTGTACTTCCTGGTGTTGATTCGGGCCACTATGGGAAAAGCATGGTGGATGGAGACATGATCAGTGATGGGTGAGAAGGCTCCCTGTTTACAAATTGAAAGACATTCTGTAGCACCAATCAGCTGTCAGTGGCGGGAATTTGAAATTTCCATGATCAACATCTGTCAAGACTTCCACTGGTAATGTCCCACAAGATAAATATTGACATGCCAGAAGGATTTATGCGTTGTGAATTTTCTGGATTTTTGCCGATTTTTAACGCTAATACATAACAAGTAACGGAATTAATAGTGGTCTGGTGCCATGTATCCACACGGGATTTCTCTAACGGAGGAGGCTAAATGTCACATACCGTACAGATATGTATCCACACGCCATTTCTCTAACACAAGAGGCTAAATGTCACATACCGTAAGACATTATCCACACGGGATTTCTCTAACGGGAGAGGCTGAATGTCACATATCGCACAGACATGTATCCACATGGAATTTGTCTGACGGAAGAGGCTAAAGGTCACATACCGTACAGACATGTATCCACCCGGGATTTCTCTAACGGAAGAGGCTAAAGGTCATATACTGTACAAGCATGTATCCACACGGGATCTCTCTAACGGAAGAGGCTAAAGGTCATATACCGTACAGACATGTAATCACTTCCGGGTCAGTGCCCACGATCTACATTGTTTAGAAATTTGAGAGCAGGTCTTTATGGATTTGATGAGCTGCGATTTTTCAGCATTTCTGATACATCTGATATTTCAACTTGCAGATGAGGCTTCAAACTGTACTTCCTGGTGTTGATTCGGGCCACTTTTGGAAAAGCATGGTGGATGGAGACATGATCAGTGATGGGTGAGAAGGCTCCCTGTTTACAAATTGAATGACATTCTGTAGCACCAATCAGCTGTCAGTGGCGCGAATTTGAAATTCCCTTGGTCAACATCTGTCAAGACTTCCACTGGTAATGTCCCACAAGATAAATATTGACATGGCAGATGGATTTATACGTTGTGAATTTTCTGGATTTTTGCCGAATTTTAACGCTAATACATAACAAGTAACGGAATTAATAGTGGTCTGGTGCCATGTATCCACACGGGATTTCTCTAACGGAGGAGGCTAAATGTCACATACCGTACAGATATGTATCCACACGCCATTTCTCTAACACAAGAGGCTAAATGTCACATACCGTAAGACATTATCCACACGGGATTTCTCTAACGGGAGAGGCTGAATGTCACATATCGCACAGGCATGTATCCACACGGAATTTGTCTGACGGAAGAGGCTAAAGGTCACATACCGTACAGACATGTATCCACCCGGGATTTCTCTAACGGAAGAGGCTAAAGGTCATATACTGTACAAGCATGTATCCACACGGGATCTCTCTAACGGAAGAGGCTAAAGGTCATATACCGTACAGACATGTAATCACTTCCGGGTCAGTGCCCACGATCTACATTGTTTAGAAATTTGAGAGCAGGTCTTTATGGATTTGATGAGCTGCGATTTTTCAGCATTTCTGATACATCTGATATTTCAACTTGCAGATGAGGCTTCAAACTGTACTTCCTGGTGTTGATTCGGGCCACTTTGGGAAAAGCATGGTGGATGGAGACATGATCAGTGATGGGTGAGAAGGCTCCCTGTTTACAAATTGAATGACATTCTGTAGCACCAATCAGCTGTCAGTGGCGGGAATTTGAAATTTCCATGGTCAACATCTGTCAAGACTTCCACTGGTAATGTCCCACAAGATAAATATTGACATGGCAGATGGATTTATACGTTGTGAATTTTCTGGATTTTTGCCGATTTTTAACGCTAATACATAACAAGTAACGGAATTAATAGTGGTCTGGTGCCATGTATCCACACGGGATTTCTCTAACGGAGGAAGCTAAATGTCACATACCGTACAGGCATGTATCTAACCGGGATTTCTCTAACGGAAGAGGCTAAAGGTCATATACTGTACAAGCATGTATCCACACGGGATTTCTCTAACGGAAGAGGCTAAATGTCACATACCGTAAGACATTATCCACACGGGATTTCTCTAACGGGAGAGGCTAAATGTCACATATCGCACAGACATGTATCCACACGGAATTTGTCTAACGGAAGAGGCTAAATGTCACATACCGTACAGACATGTATCCACCCGGGATTTCTCTAACGGAAGAGGCTAAAGGTCATATACTGTACAAGCATGTATCCACACGGGATCTCTCTAACGGAAGAGGCTAAAGGTCATATACCATACAGACATGTATCCACCCGGAATTTCTCTAATGGAAGACGTTAAGGCCACACACCGTACAGACATGTATCCACCGGGATTTCTCTAACGGAAGAGGCCAAAGGTCACATACCGTACAGACATGTATCCACACGGGATTTCTCTAACGGAAGAGGCTAAATGTCACATACCGTAAGACATTATCCACACGGGATTTCTCTAACGGGAGAGGCTAAATGTCACATACCGCACAGATATGTATCCCCACGAGATTTCTCTAACGGAAGAGGCTAAAGCTCACATACCGTACAGACATGTATCCACACGGGTTTTCTCTAACGGAAGAGGCTAAATGTCACATACCGTACAGACATGTATCCACACAATGGGATTTCTCTAACGGAAGAGGCTAAATGGCACATACCGTACAGACATGTATCCACACGGCATTTCTATAACAGAAGATGCTAAATGTCACATACCGAACAGACATGTGGCATCAGACTACAATTAATCACTTGCGGGTCAGTGCCCACGATCTACATTGTTTAGAAATTTGAGAGCAGATCTTTATGGATTTTATGAGCTGCGATTTTTCAGCATTTCTGATACATCTGATATTTCAACTTGCAGATGAGGCTTCAAACTATACTTCCTGGTGTTGATTCGGGCCACTATGGAAAAAGCATGGTGGATGGAGACATGATCAGTGATGGGTGAGAAGGCTCCCTGTTTACAAATTGAATGACATTCTGTAGCACCAATCAGCTGTCAGTGGCGGGAATTTGAAATTTCCATGGTCAACATCTGTCAAGACTTTCACTGGTAATGTCCCACAAGATAAATATTGACATGCCAGATGGATTTATGCGTTGTGAATTTTCTGGATTTTTGCCGATTTTTAACGCTAATACATAACAAGTAACGGAATTAATAGTGGTCTGGTGCCATGTATCCACACGGGATTTCTCTAACGGAGGAGGCTAAATGTCACATACCGTACAGATATGTATCCACACGCCATTTCTCTAACACAAGAGGCTAAATGTCACATACCGTAAGACATTATCCACACGGGATTTCTCTAACGGGAGAGGCTAAATGTCACATACCGCACAGACATGTATCCACACGGGATTTCTCTAACGGAAGAGGCTAAAGGTCATATACTGTACAAGCATGTATCCACACGGGATCTCTCTAACGGAAGAGGCTAAAGGTCATATACCGTACAGACATGTATCCACCCGGGATTTCTCTAACGGAAGACGTTAAGGCCACATACCGTACAGACATGTATCCACCCGGGATTTCTCTAACGGAAGAGGCCAAAGCTCACATACCGTACAGACATGTATCCACACGGGATTTCTCTAACGGAAGAGGCTAAATGTCACATACCGTAAGACATTATCCACACGGGATTTCTCTAACGGGAGAGGCTAAA
>JAVTVY010005709.1:0-42047 GCA_036873755.1 Hanleya hanleyi
ATTTTTCTCAGCGACAAACTCATCAGTGACTCCACCAACACGTACCCCTATCGAGCCTACATCGAGACACTGTTGTCGTATGGCCGAGAGGCTAAAAAATCTCAGCTGACAACTGCTTTATTCTACAGGGACACGGCCGAGCACATGGACACGGCGGACAATGGGGGATATAACAAACGGAAGGCTTTCACTGCGAACAGTGCCTCGGTGGATATGATGGGTCGACTGCATGCAGACATGTTCATGCAAGACCGGTACCTCTTGAACAAGATCCCCATCAAAATCCGACTGATACGGGCGCCTCCGACCTTCGCCTTAATGGCCACTAACGTAGAGGGGCATACAGCGGACTATAAGATTGTCATCCAAGACGCAGTCCTGTATGTCCGAAAAGTGAAACCGAATCCAGCCGTTCAATTGGGACACATGAAAGCCTTGGAAACAAAACCAGCCCAGTACCCTATCCGACGTGTACAAACCAAAGTGTTCTCTGTGCCTGCTGGAAATATGGGCGCCAACAAAGAAAACCTGTTCCTGGGGAACTACCCAAGCGATTGATCCTGGCCTGTGTGGAAAATACCAGTTTCAGCGGAGCCTACCCAGAGAATCCGTTTGACTTTAAACATTTCGGCATCAATTTTGTGGCCCTGCATGTGGATGGACAACAGGTGCCAGCCACGGCCTTAACCCCGAACTTTGGGCGGAGGAATTTCATTCGAGCCTATCAGAGCCTGTTTACAGCCACCGGTCAAATAAACCAGGACGAAGGGAATATGATCAGTCGGGAGGACTACGCGAACGGATACACGTTGTTCTGTTTCGATCTGACCCCCACCTTAGAGAACGACCATCAGCTAGCCCTGACCAAGCAAGGCAATTTACGGTTGGAAATCCACTTTGCACGAGCCCTGGCGACCACCGTCAATGTGATCTGCTACGCCGAGTTTGACAACATCATTCAAGTGGACAAGGCGCGCAACGTCCTGTGTGACTTCTCCACCTAACATGGATACAGACCAGATAACCACCGTGCTGGAGAATGACCCAGAGACACGTATGGTCTTTCAAGGGGTGTTCACCCGAGATGTGTTTCCATTAGACCGTATGTATCCTGCTGCTTACGTTCTCAACACGGACCCGATGGATCGACCCGGTGAACACTGGGTGGCCGTGTACTTGACAGAACAGCAGGGGGAATACTTTGACCCGTACGGTCTGCCACCCCTCCATCCCGATTTAACAGACTTCATGGATCAAGGCACAGAGACGTGGTGTTGGAACAGTCAAACGTTGCAAAGCCTGACCAGTGGCGTGTGCGGACAATATTGCTTGTTTTACCTGTACCATCGATGCCGGGGAAGACCCTTATCTACTATCGTACAGATGTTTGACGAGTACCCCCAGGCCGAGGACCGCGATGTACTCGTCTATGACTGGGCCGCCCATCATTTCAATGTACAAGCCCCGTTCTGGGCTTAAGTTAATGACAAGCCCCTTGTTCTGAGCTTCAATGTACAAGCCCCTTGTTCTGGGCTTCAATGTACAAGCCCCTTGTTCTGGGCTTCAGTTAATTACAAGCCCCTTGTTCTGGGCTTGAGTTTTCACGTGGTTGTTCTCACGTTGTTGTTGTTCACTGAATAAAAAAAAAATGAGATCTCACCAAAAAACCCTGTCTTGTGTGTTTTATTCCTAATGCATCAATGCCCAATGTGGAGATTCAGTCAAACTGAAATCAGTGGTGTAGGATGGGGCCAAAATGTAACCCATCAAGTTTAGAATGCAAGAGCACTATAGTAAAAAATAGAGAGCCAATGAAATCAGCCTACAGACCAAGTACGTGTTTTTGGTCTAGGTTTGGAGCGGGCATTTCATTGAGGTACGTGTATACGGTGAGTGAAAAGACTCGTCCAACACGTATAGATTATGTTGATGACTATAAGTTCTAGGTAACCCATCAAGGTTAGAATGTAAGAGCACTATAGTAAAAATAGAGAGCCAATGAAATCAGCCTACAGACCAAGTACGTGTCTTTGGTCTAGGTTTGGAGCGGGCATTTCATTGAGGTACGTGTATACGGTGAGTGAAGAGACTCGTCCAACACGTATAGATTATGTTGATGACTATAAGTTCTAGGTAACCCATCAAGGTTAGAATGCAAGAGCACTATAGTAAAAAATAGAGAGCCAATGAAATCAGCCTACAGACCAAGTACGTGTCTTTGGTCTAGGTTTGGAGCGGGCATTTCATTGAGGTACGTGTATACGGTGAGTGAAGAGACTCGTCCAACACGTATAGATTATGACTATAAGTTCTATGAGCATAATGCATGAAAGTGGCTTTGAACACCGTATTAGCCAATCAGTGGCCTAGAATGGAGCCAAAGGTAACCCATCCATGTCCAGAAAAACATTACCCTGGTGTACAAGAACCCAGATGTAGGCGCGGACGTCAGCGAAAGCACACCGTGAATACCCCAATTCGATTGGCTGATTGTTCGACCGCTGATTGGTTCTTTTTCTCGACCGCTGATTGGCTCTTTTTCTCGACCGCTGATTGGTCCAAATGGAACTGCCCATCTTTCCCAGGTTCATCTAGAATCCCCCTTTTTTTTGTGCTCAAGCTCTGACTATAGCGATGCCGCAACATTGTCTCATTGGACATTGGACCGTCTGACCTGGAGGTCACCCTTTGACCTTTTGACCCGCGTCCGCGCGCGCGCGCGCACTGCCGGGGATGACGCGGGATGACGCGCGCGCGCGCGCTGCGGGGCGCTGGGGCGGGAAAACACCCCGGCGGTTGAACATTGGAACTCTTGTGGGTTTGGAGGATGAACATACGGACGTCTAAGGGAAAAATTGGAACTCTTCTATGTTTGGAGGTAGTGTTTAGTGAAAACCCGGAAGTGACGTGACAACCCACGTCACCTGCGTATATACTCCTGTAAAATAGAGCCGATTTTATTTCTTTGGAAGGGGCAAGGTCAATAGGACTTGCGCTTTTTATACTACTAAACTGTGAAGTAGATTACATCTTACATAGGCCTTAAGGCCGTGATATGCATATGAAGTATTCTGGGGCATGGTCAGTACTTTCCAATTTTCCCTTCGTCTACTACTCGCCGATTTATATTTTCAATGAATACAAGGTTGTCTTGAGAAATATATCTCAAAATATGATTAATTAATGATTTTCCATCATGACAAACGAAAAACCGGCTTCCAACAAATATGGCCGTGGGTATTCGAAGCTCGAAGTCAGAAAATTGCCAAACTTCAAAAATTCAGATCTCAGCAACCAGAACGTCTTATGTGCTCACAGTTATTCACAATATCGTAAAATATGTATGCTTGCTAACCTTAGTTGGATTCGTCATGAAATCATTTAGGAATAAGTAATTCGGGCACTTTTTTGTGACATAGCAAAACGAAGATGACAGCCGTTTCCCTTTTCGCTGCGATGGTTTTACACGAAAAACCGGCTCAGTTATAAAAAATCCATATCTCCGTAAATATGAAATGTCCAAACTTTTACGTCAAGACAATATTCTTTATATATATGTGTACTTCCTATTTCCCGCAGGAATTTATGGAATATCAATTCTTTCCGCAATAAACTTACAATTTACTGGCAATGGTAACGAAATTCTCCGTGTCAATTTGAGGTGGATATGAAAACGCACTGACTCACACGTGCACTGGCAACAATTCGCTACAGTGTAATGAAATGTGTTCATTTTTAGGCGCCCATTTTCTACAACCTATACAGCCAACGTGGTTTATTAATATGCACACACATATGTTTTTCTTATAGTTCATTGGCTGAACCGCGAGGCCGGGGGAAAAATATCAAACTTGTTTGATAATTTCGCCTCGCGAGCAGCGTGTGCGGCGAACGCAAGCCAACAGCTCAGCAGTTTTACCGGACAGGCCAATGAATGGCATGTTATTTTGACTCGATTCATACGCTCGACTCTTCAAAATGGACTTGAAGAAGACGTTATTCGGGAACTGAAATCAATTTCTTGAAACTTTTGCTCACCGTGTGCGCTGAAACAACAACAGAGCTGACAGGCAATTGAGGCCGTTAGCTCAGCTGATATCTCTCGTGTGCGCCGGATTTTATACCGAAGGAAATATCTGTGAATTTCGAAAAAATGCGTGACAAGCCAAGAAACAGAAAACCGCTGGGATGTGGACACCAAACCAGGGAGCCTGTATGTGCGTTCATTTCATCCACGTAGTATACTGAACACCGGATTTACCGATGGAAATATCTGTGAATTTCGAAAAAATATATATGGAAATGAGATTGGTGGTAATACGCATATTTTTTTAGCATACGAATGCATGGTGATGAAGGCTTCATGGTGTGTTATACCCACCTAGGAAAAAAACAGCCCCAGATATGCATCAAACACCCGGGAGTATGGGATATAGGTATACATCTGGACTAAACTCTTTTATCAGGTAAGCTAGACTTTAGTACTATACTTGCGTTGAAACCCATGCAGACAACCTATTCAAATTTCAATGCATTGGCAACATAGCGTCGCACGAAATATACGCGCCCCTGTTGACCAGGATTTTTTATACTCCCACAACAACAGACAATTTGAAGACAATTTTCTAGCGGGGTGTTTTCTTGAACATAATTGCTGTAATATACTCTTCTTTTTGTGGACGCTAAATATAGGGGAGAAAATGGCAACATTGTGACCAAACCATAACAGTTGACAGCTGTAAAAATAGATACCGTGGCATAAATTAGAGAGATCATTTCAGTACACCTCAAAAAAATGAAACCTGGACGGGTATCCTTCATCTCGAGGGGACGCAAGTTCGATTCTTGCTTTCATTATGTGAGTATGTGTTGGACATGTGATCTTTAAATTTTATTATCATCAATACACCTAAACGGTATAGTTCAACCCCACCCCAGCCCAACCGATGCCCCTTCATGAATGCTTCAATTTGATACCTCACTCGACCCCACTGGACCAGTAGTCAAGCCCCTAGCTCCAAAAAGGCTATTTTCATACCTTTCGGCCACCGCGCATGCGCACAATGCCGATAGTTCAACCCCACACCCAGTCCATTAGATGCCCCTTCACCTAACCTTCAATTTGATACCTCACTCGACCCCATTGCATCATTAGGGGCTCTCCTAGCTCCAAAAAGGCTATTTTCATACCCTTCGGCCGCCGCGCATGCGCAGAATGCCGATAGTTCAACCCCACACCCAGCCCATTACATGCCCCCTCACCTAACCTTCAATTTGATACCTCACTCGACCCCACTGGACCAGTAGTCAATCTCCTAGCTCCAAAAAGGCTATTTTCACACCCTTCGGCCACCGCGCATGCGCACAATGCCGATATTTCAATCCCACACCCAGACCATTAGATGCCCCCTCACCTAAGCTTCACTTTGATACCTCACTCGACCCCACTGGACCAGTAGTCAATCTCCTAGCTCCAAAAAGGCTATTTTCATACCCTTTGGCCGCCGCGCATGCGCAGAATCACCCTAATTCAATCCCACACCCAGTCCATCAGATGCCCCTTCACCTAACCTTCAATTTGATACCTCACTCGACCCCACTGGACCAGTAGTCAATCTCCTAGCTCCAAAAAGGCTATTTTCATACCCTTTGGCCACCGCGCATGCGCAGAATGCCGATAGTTCAACCCCACACCCAGCCCATTAGATGCCCTTCATGAATGCTTCAATTTGATACCTCACTCGACCCCACTGGACCAGTAGTCAATCTCCTAGCTCCAAAAAGGCTATTTTCATACCCTTCGGCCACCGCGCATGCGCACAATGCCGATATTTCAATCCCACACCCAGCCCATTAGATGCCCCCTCACCTAAGCTTCACTTTGATACCTCACTCGACCCCATCGGACCATTTTATCTAGGGACTACTTTTTCTCCGCGGAAGCTTTTTCCCGAGACCGAATCACCGCCAGACATGACTGCATCACCGCGGATGAATACATTCTTGCACTCACTCACACCACCCACACATAGGCCGCCATCTTGTCCCACCACACACAGGCCGCCATCTTGTCCCACCACCATCTTGCACTCACTCACACCCACAATTCACAGCCGCCATGTTGTCCCACCACCCACAGGCCGCCATCTTGTCCCACCACCCACAGGCCGCCATCTTGTCCCACCATGGCCGCCATCTTGTCCCACCACACACAGGCCGCCATCTTGTCCCACCACCATCTTGCACTCACTCACACCCACAATTCACAGCCACCATTTTGTCCCACCACCCACAGGCCGCCATCTTGTCCCACCACACACAGGCCGCCATCTTGTCCCACCACACACAGGCCGCCATCTTGTCCCACCACACACACACACACGCATGCGCACACCACCCATTGTGACGTCATCCCAGGTTCTGCGCATGCGCAGTGAGGCGCTATCTTATCTACTTGCGTACTACCTACTACTCATATGGTTGCTGTTTAGTCGCCTGACGTCAATTTTTTCCACCTCTTGCATCACTCCAATTCTATGATCATAAAAAGTATAGATGTGAATGATGTGACACAGTAATACCTGATTGTCCGGTATAAGGCTGTTAAATGACTAATATCTGACCCCTTGCAGTCCATTATCATAAATAGTATAGAACTGTGTGATGTAACAGAGTAATACCTTAGTGTCCAGTATGAGGTTGTTAAATGACATAACCCCTATCAGTCCTGGTATTATATAGTATAGATCTGTGTGATGTGACAAAGTAATACGTGATTGTCCAGTATAAGGTTGTTACATGACTGGTATATACCCCTAACAGTCCTTGGCCACATATACTATAAATCTGTGTGATGTGACACAGTAATACCTGGTTTACCAGTATGGGGCTGTTAAATGACTGATATCTGATCCGTAACAGTCCATGGTCATATATAGTATAGATGTGTGTGATATGGCAGAGTAATACGTGGTTGTCCAGTATGAGGCTGTTAAGACTGATATCTGATCCCTAACAGTCCATGATCATATAAAGTAGATCTATGTGATGTAACATATTAATGCCTGGTTCTTCAGTACGAGACTGTTAAATGACTAATAGCTAACCTCTAACAGTCCATGATCATACAAGGTAGATCTGTGTGATGTGACAGAGTAATAAGTGGTTGTCCAGTATCTGGTTGTTAAATGACTGCTATCTGATCCCTAACAGTTCACGATCATATATAGTATAGATGTGTGTGATGTAACACAGTAATATATGGTTGTCCAGTATGAGGCTGTTAAATGACTGATATCTAATCCCTGCAGTCCATGATCATATATAGTATAGATCTTTGTGATGTGACACAGTAATACCTGATTGTCCGGTATAAGGCTGTTAAATGACTAATATCAGACCCCTTGCAGTCCATTATCATAAATAGTATAGAACTGTGTGATGTAACAGAGTAATACCTTAGTGTCCAGTATGAGGTTGTTAAATGACATAACCCCTATCAGTCCTGGTATTATATAGTATAGATCTGTGTGATGTGACAAAGTAATACGTGATTGTCCAGTATAAGGTTGTTACGTGACTAATATATACCCCTAACAATCCTTGGCCACATATACTATAAATCTGTGTGATGTGACACAGTAATACCTGGTTTACCAGTATGGGGCTGTTACATGACTGATATCTGATACGTAGCCTAACAGTCCATGATTATATGTAGTAGATCTGTGTGATGTGACACAGTAATACCTGGTTATCCAGTATGAGGCTGTTGAATGATTGCTATATAACCCCCAACAGTCAATGATCATACATAGTAGATCTGTGTGATTTGACAGAGTAATACCTGGTTGTTCAGCATGAGGCTGTTAAATGACTGATATATACCCCTAACAGTCCTTGATCACATATACTATAAATCTGTGTGATGAGACACAGTAATACCTGGTTTACCAGTATGGGGCTGTTAAATGACTGATATCTGATCCGTAACAGCCCATGATCATATGTAGTAGATCTGTGTGATGTGACACAGTAATACCTGGTTATTCAGTATGAGGCTGTTGAATGATTGCTATATAACCCCCAACAGTCAATGATCATATATAGTAGATATGGGTGATGTGACACAGTAATACCTGGTTGTTCAGTATGAGGCTGTTAAATGACTGATATCTAACCATAACACTCCTTGGCCATATATTGTATAGATCTGTGTGATCTGACACAGTAATACCTGGTTGTCCAGTATGACGCTGTTGAATGACTGATATCTGATCTCTAACGGTCTATGATCATATATAGAATAGACCTGTGAAATGTAATTCAGTATGTAACACAGTAATACGTGATTGTCCAGTATAAGGTTGTTAAATGACTGATATCGAACCCTTACAGTCCATGGGCGTATATAGTACATATATAGTACAGATGTATGTGATGTGATACAGTAATACGTGGTTGTCCAGTATGAGGCTAAACAGTCCATGATCATATATAGTATATCTGTGTGGTGTGACACAGTAATACCTGGTTGTCCAGTATACTGCTAAATGACTAACAGCTAACCTAAATGCTAAATGCCCGTGAACGCCCGGTGGTGGTGGTAGCTCCCGTTGGGCGGAGCATGCACACGCACCTGTGGTGCACCGTATATCCTATAGCCCGTAGGGCGCATAGGGTACACCAGGATGCGGGTGCGTCACAGGTGCGTGCGCATGCGTACGTTGACGTCACTTTTGAGCTCTGGGCTCGAAAAGATCCGGAGCTCCGCCGCAACCGCCACCACCGGGCTTTGACGGGCGTCAACGCCCGGTGGTGATAGTGGTTGTGTCTGTACATATAGGGATGAACACGTGCCCTTCATCAGTCGATACGTATTGGACGACTGATCATCATGTCTTGTACGTGTACGATCTGCCAGAGAACCGTCTCTCGTCGCAATAGTATGCTCAGACACCTTCAATGCAAACACAACCAAGAGACACCACCGAGTTCCGCTATAGGTCCACCAAGTTGGGTAGAGCATCCCTATACGAAGACGGTGAGCGATCATACGGCATGTGGAAAGACGTCCTGGGCGATGAAGTGCTCAGAGGAAGGTATAACCACCCTAGCATCGACACGTCTTATTTGGTGTTATAGCTAATGACAGCCCGAATACGAAAGTACAAGGTTACAGAATGTGGGTTACAGAATGAGAATCCCAGTGATTCCTTCGACCCCGAGCAGACCAACGTGGTAGTGCTATATGATCTGATGAGTGCGGCCAAGGACAATTCCCATCATCGGAATCTGTCCGTCATCTATTTGACCTAGAATCTCTTTCCTCAAGGGAAGGCGTCCAGAGATATTACCTTGAACTGCCAATGCTTTGCGTTGTTCTCCAATCCCATCGACAGAGCACAAATCCGTGTGTTTGGTAGTCGAATTTATCCTCAGAACATCGATCATTTCATGCAGGCGTTTCAAGGGGCGACAAGTCGTCCGTACGGTTATCTGTTCGTGGATTTAAAAGCTCATACCCCCTCATACTCACCGGTTGACGACCTGTTACCCGGCGAGGGATCACCGCAACGTCATATACCCCTACACCATCCACCGAGTCCACACCTGGCAGCACCCGTCCAGCAGCAGCAACCCGCCCCCATACAGCGGGTCCGCTTCATACCATCGGTCCCGGAATATCACCCAACCGTGAAGGACCAACCCAAACCCGTACAAGGGAATGAACATAATGTGAACTCGAGGCTATGGAAGGATTTGTTCAAAGAAAGTTTGGACGCCGAGATGGGCGAGACGTTGGGGGTCACAGAGAACAAGTTTCAACGCAAAGGGTATTCGAAAGAGGAAGCCGTAATTTTGGCCAGTAACAGATTGCCACCCAGACTACGACGGGATTTACATCAGCAGTATGTCGACCTCGTGACTGTCAGAGCAATAGCTCAAAAGAAACATTTGTATGAACGCATCATTAAAACGCGTTAAGGCGTTAAGATTGGGCGTTACGGCATTGAGACGGGCGTTAATGCGTAACGACGGGAGTTGACGGGCGTCTCTGCATTTCGATGAACTAGTTTCCGGAATTGAATATATATAAAAATCAGAGCTTCTGAGCTATTTCACCAGGGCATTGAAGCGTTAAACCGGGTGTGGACGGGCATTACTCTCTAGCCAGCGTACCGTACTCCCCCCCAAAACGTGCACAGTCGATGTTCAACCATCAAGATGGGTTATACATGCTCTGAGTGCGAACGCACGTTCACCAGGCATTGCGATGTGATGCGACACCAGAAGAATATACATGAGATTTAAGACACCGATGAATCCATTGAGGCGGATGCTGATACAGAGACTGCTGGAAGTCCACCAACTGATACCGAAACAGAGACTGCTGAGAGTCTATCTACTGATGCAGAGAACTTGACCTCAGATAGTCAGCCTACATCGCGGGAAAGTGAGACAGAACCTACCTACTGGGATCGTATTGCGCATATGCATCAAGCTATTAATAGCAATGCTGCGGTAATCGTAGACGCCGGACAGGATTAACAGGCGTACATCCAAATGCGCCCATGCATCTGGAAAACAGCCATGGCCATCTCTGAGCAGTATACCCTGCTCCCATTTAAAATGAAAGAAGGTCCCACGCGCAGGTCCATCATGAAGACCACGCGTCACTAGGAAGTGGATATGGGGTTACCACCCACCGAGGCCTTGGAAAATGCGATCAAAATGCGCAAACAACTGTTTGAGGATATGTTACCTCAAAGGTATCCTGGCATACCCGACGACGATTAGAACAAACGGATCAGAGCGAACCTGGCCGAAAATTAAACTTTCTGAAATGGCGATTTCCGATTGAACAAAAACAGCCGAGAATACATCTAACGGGCAAGAACGAATATGACAGCTGCAGCTCCAAATGGCGGTCCCTGATTGGACAAGAACACTTGAGTTGTAAACACACCCAACGCGACTCCCCCAGTGTGGGTATGTTGTCCTGGAGGGGGTAATAAAATGATTGAACGGTCATCCATGTTGTTGTTGTTGTTGTTGTAAGCATCAAGATGACACCACGGACGACGCATTCGGACCACGGACAGTCCATTTCTATCCCAAACACCTTCCTTCACACCCTCAAACTGTCCACTTTGGCTATTACTCCTACTGATGACGTCACCAATGACGTCACAGCTGACATGAGCATCCTTCAAGTCGTGGTCTATACAATGAGAGCTTCAAGATGACACCCCACAAGGTGCATTCGGACGACGGATGGTCCATCTCTACCACAAACACCTTCTTTCACACCCCCAAAATGGCTGCTTTCGCTACCACTCGAACTGATGACGTCACCAATGACGTTGTAGATGACGTGAACATCCCTCAAGTCGTGGTTTACACAACGAGAACTTCAATCTGACACCACACACGGCCCATTTGGTCCACCAATGGTCCCTCAATCTCCCAAATATACCCCTTCAAACCTCATAATGCCCGCTTTCGCTACTACTCCTACTGATGACGTCATTAATGACGTCACAGATGACGTGGACATTCCTTCCCTCAAGTCGTTGTCTACACCCCGAGAGCTACAAGATGACACCTCACACCACGCATTTGGACCGCGAATGGTCCCGCAATCGCTCAAACACATCCCCAAGCACCCCCAAAATGCCCGCTTTGGCTACTACTCCTACTGATGACGTCAGCAATGACGTTCCAAATGACATGGACATCCCTCAAGTCGTGGTCTATACCACAAGAACTTCACATTGATACCACTTTACTTACTACACCCCAACTGCGCATGCGCAGAATGATGAAAAACGACCACACACTAGTCCAGTCGGATGGTTCCCCACAAGAGCATTACACTGATACCTCTCATGACCAAATCGGACCACTAGTGGCCCTCCCCGACCCCAAAACGCCCATTCCCATGCGCCTTTTTACTGCGCATTCGCGAAATGACATCAGTTCCACGTCATACCCATCCAATCGTATGCTCCCTCACGAATGCTTTACAGTGATACCTCACTCGACCCAATCGGCCCACCAGTGGCCCACCCCGACCTCAAAACGTCCATTCCAATACGCTTTTTCGATTGCGCATGCGCGGAATGATATCAGTTCCACGTCGTACCCATCCAGTGGGGTGCACTGATACCTCACTCGACTCAATCGAACCACTAGGGGTCCACCTAGACCCCAAAACACCCACCCCAGCGCTACTTGCCCAGTGCGCATGCGCACAGTGAGATTTTGAAAAAAATTCACCGCTTGGCTTCGAGGCCCCTCCCATTGTGTCCTATGTGGAGAGACGAAAAAAAACAAGATCTCACAACCCATACCGCAAATGACCATGGGTGGGTTTCCCATTTTAAGCATTGTGCCGGAATGGGCCTACACCATATCCGTATAGATCTGCTATGTAGGGGGAGATCACTCTTACTCACGTGACCGGACATCACAGGAAGTGACCTTCACATGACCTTTGACCCGGTTGTGACCTTTGACCGGCTGCGACGTCATCGTGACGTCATTGCCACGTCACGCCTCAGGTTCACTTTTTGAGCCTCATTTTGCGCGGGGAATTTAGCTTCTTCCTACTGCTATTATATTTATTGCGAACACATATATACCACGGGAAAAGACGGTATAAATGTGATGTTATTGTTGGAGCTATAAAAACGGCTTTTACCTGTGGCCGTTCACTCCATGTCAGAGTATTGCCATGATTGTCTATCTCAAAATTGTCATAACTGTTTGAAGGTTGCAATGCACACACGCGTGCAGGGTCCAGTGAGCGCGCTGTCGTCATTCCTGCAAAAGGACGAATAGCTCAAATCGCTCTATTCAACCTTGTACGCGACACTTATGTCCCTGGAGCTTTTGTCCACTTCGACTTTTGTCGTAGATTCAGATATGATCGTGGTCCGATTTCTATTAAAGTCGGTGGCCATTACAAATAGAGGTCCGCAATCCGTACCCGATTTTGTCTTTGGAATCCCCATTCTTATACAGCCCCAAACGTCCTTGAGAACAGGGTTGTATTCGATATCAAAGTATCAAAATAATAACCTCTCCCCCAGTCAAACAAGCTGCAAACAGACCGGTGGTCCTAAACAGTGGTTGTTGTTCGGCAATGAGCTGCTATCATACCTCGTAGGGACCCCAAGTCCCCGACTCAAATGAATGGACGGCATACAAGTCCGTACATGCACTCCTAATCACGTGACCGCCGCATGATGGAAAAAACCCAGATACAAGTCAGTACATCCCATACAGTCATACCCAGGTCACGTCCGATTCACGCAGACCGGAAGTGACGTCATACACCTGCGCACTCCCCGTGATGGAAAAAACCCAGACACAAGTCAATACATGCATTCCATGCAGTCAGACATACCCTCAGCCCTCTATATACTTGGGACTTCTTTCTGTCCGCGGAGGCAGACCGCATCACCGCCAAACCGCATCACCGCGGAGGAATCCCCTAACATGTCTAAATATGATCCAAGGTCAAAGACGAGATGAAAGGATACAGGTCAACTCAAGTGCAATTAGAACTGTACAACCCAGAACAAGTCTGGACATGCCTTCATCTGGGGGAGCCAGGTGTTCGGCACGTGAGCTCACTCACGCAGACGCCAGACCAGGTGTTCACGGTCGCCGAAACATTGTAGCGAACGTGCAACATTGTTGCAATTCGGGGAACCAGGTGTTCGGCACGTGACAACCCCCAACCCAAGCAGACGTCAGCGAAATTCTGGCGGGAAAAAACCCACAGACAGGTCAGTACATGGCCTATCATGTTCCCACGGACCTCACCGAAAAAACACGAAGGTGAACGACATTGTAGGGGAAAATCCCAGACAGATCAGTACATGTCCTATCATGTTCACAGGTCACGCCCCATTCACGAAGACCGGAAGTGACGTCATACACACGCGCACGTGATGGGAAAAACCCCCAGCCCTAACATGTCTAAACATGATCTAAGGTCAAAGACGATATGAAAGGATACAGGTCAACTCAAGTGCACTCATTGACCTTTGACCTCTGTCACGTGATATGCAAATTTCTGAGGTCAAAGGTCAATGAGCCCTCTCCCGTGTTCTATATACTACTGAGGTACGAAAGGAAATCCGTAAATGGGACAGAATAAGGAAAAAAAGCTAAGAAAACCTCGAGACCTTCTGATTGGAACCGATATAAAATAATTAGGAATAAAGTCAACAACGTGAAAAAGTATGCGCATGAAATCTACCATACGAATATTGAAACTGAACTAGACTCCAATACTTCTACTAACCCTAAATTCTTCTGGAAGAAACTTAATCAAATTATGAATCGAAAAGAAAATAGAATTCCGCCTCTAGTGAATATAGACTCAGATGGAACCGAACAAATTGTAGAAGGTTGTATTGAAAAGGCAAATCTGCTAAACAAATAATTCGCCTCTGTATCAACTATTGACGACAGCGGAGCTCAGTTGCCCCCCTTTACTTATACATGTGACGGTAGAATAACGGACAACGGCACTACTGAAGACGAAATTTTACATATAATTCAAAGTCTTGAAACTAATAAAGCAGTTAGAAATGATTTATTAGTCACAAAATGTTAAAAGACGTGGCTCGCTCGTATGTAAACCACTTAAAATATTATTTGACATGTCATTGTCCTCATCAAAATTTCCCAAACAATGGAAAATTTCTAACATAATTCCAGTATTTAAAAAGGACGATAAACATTTACCTTCCAATTACCGACCAATCTCCCTGTTCAGTTGCGTGGCAGAAATAATAGAACGAGTAGTATTTAACATTGTACAATTATTTGCCTTCCAATAATATCTTCTACGAGTACCAATCCGGTTTCCTTCCCGGTCATTCAACTGTACTACAACTGGTAGGTTTTTATCGCAATCTATGTAAAACGCTTGATGACGGAGAAATTGCTCGACAACACTTGTCTCCCAGTATCTAATAATCCTCGTCATTTAGGTTTGATACTCCAAAGCGACTGTAAACGGTGAAGCCATATCGATAGTATAAGTTCAGCTGTATGTAAAAGAATTGGAATTTTGCGTAAATTTATATTTAAACTTAGAAGGAAAACGTTGAACCAAATTTATATCAGCTTTATCAGACCGACAATGGAATATGCCTCTGTAGTATGGGATAACTATACCCAAGAACAAAGTGAAGTCTGGAAAAGTTACAATTGACCGCCGCACGCATTGTTACTGGGGTACCTGCTTATGCTTCAAGAGAATCCCTTTATTTTGAAACTGGGTGGGAAACGCTAAAAGCAAGGAGAGAAATTTCAAAATTTTCAACTATGTTTGAAATCCATACTGGCGAAGCACCTCAATATTTAACCAACTTGGTCACTCCTCTTGTTGGTGAAATAACAGCCTATCGTGTTAGAAATGCTAACAACAATGTCATACCAAGATCACGCTTAACAGTATTTAGAAATTCGTTTATCCCATCTCTGTCATTAATCAGTGGAACAATCTGATTCTTGAGACAAGAAGCTCTACATTCCATAATTCATTTAAATCCAAACTCTCTAACAGAAATCTACCACCATCATATCATTCTGTTGGATCTAGAAAACTAGATATACTTTACACAAAATTACGTCACGGCTGATTTACATCGAGTAAGCCTTCGTGAAAACGGACGCTGCTCTTGTGGGGGAACGAACATTTTTTGATTTACTGTCCACTTTTTGAAGATTATAGAACGGAACTATTCGATAATATCCTGCTTAATACCACCGTTCACCAAATGTTGTAGGGTAGTCCGTCCCTTTCTCTTTTTAATAACACCAAAATATCAAGCTCTGTCCAAAAAATTATTAAAGACATTCAAAGATTCGGCTAATGTAAGTTTATTACAATAGAATGGTCCCGGTCCGTCGTTAATAGTTAACACCAAGAACACCGTGTTTATATACATTGTTAATATAAGGTTTTCTCTTTCTCTATTATGTATTATTTACCCTGTATTTGGAGAGGTGAAAATAAGTTGAAAGAACTTGCAGGAAACAAGCTTATGTTTATGTATACTATGATTGTCTTTTTGAATTTGGTGCTAATACTGTTATATGGAATATGGAATAGGTCTTTGGATTATGGACGCGGATATTCTCTAATGGACGACGGCTGGATTATGAATGACGGACTAGACGCTTGTAATTGTCCCCAATCCTATTGCTAAAAATTGAATTTATGTTCATCATAAATTAATTTATGTATTTATATATTCCTATTTCTTTTCTTGCAGTTATTATTTTCTCTTATCTGACGTACAGGGATGTGGCTGTGGGTGTTGGAGTTGTCTCTCGGCTTGAGCTCACGTTCGTTTGTTCTCTCCTACACTTCCGTCAACCGTCTTCGCTCCTGCAAATTATACCTCCGGATTTTGGCTATTTTATCACACAACTTGGTACGGATTTAAGGTGAGAACTTAGTATTCTGTATCGGCCGTCCTTTTTCAACCTTGACTGTCAAACATGTCACTTAAATCGCTGGTTTTAGTCCATTCTATTGTCCGTCGCCTTTGCGGGCATTTGTCCGCCAAAGCAGACACGCGTCTGCGACCTGTTTTTATCTTGCAGGCGTCTACCTCAGCGCGTTTGCATGGAATTGGGCGTCACACAATTTTCAAGATGATGCAATTAGATCTCCAGATACTCCGGGATATTTCCCCTGATGTTCTTATCTTGGTTATAGGAGAGAATGACATTAGGCCTCAAAGTCAGCCCTGTGAAATAGCTTTTCAGCTTCTCTCGTTTATTTCCTGGCTTCATGCTGCGGTCAATGTGCGTTCCATAATCACGTGTCAGTTGCTACCCCGATACCCACCGTTCCCATCCTGGGAGAAGCATAATATACAAGCACAAGCCATCAATCAAATTTTACAGGCCGAAATTCAAACGTTTGGGGGGGCAACTCTCCTCTAAGGGAATGTATTATTATTACAAGTGCCTCCGTGCTGCTCTCATACTTGGATGTGATCTATAATCCCAGGAACCCATTTCAAACTGCTATGCAGCCTCTTGTTTTGAGAGAGAGAAATGTTGGGGGGGTGGGGGGGGGTGGGGGTGATCGGCTGCTGCTCTCCCCCTCCTATTTTTTTATTTTTCATTTATTTATTCAGATATTAACGGATTTTATACTGTACATCTTCTCACATCTCTCCCCAAAACTAACAGCAACACATTGATTTGAGAAAGCTTAAGTTTAATCCTGGTATTTCATTTATCTAGTCATGGATTCTCTTTTGGCCGATCATCCCGTCATACCAACACATGCATTAAATACATATACCTGAGCAGAATCATACTTCTATACGCTAGTAGTAGGTAGAACTTAAATGGAGTTAACTTTCACCCGGATGTAAATATGACGTCACTTCCGGTTGGGGTGAATGAGGCGTGACCTTTGGACATGTCTAGACTTGTTGGAGCCGCCATTTTGTAGCCGCCATTTTGGAGCCGCCATTTTGTAGCCGCCATTTTGGAGCCGCCAATTTGTAGCCGCCATTTTGGAGCCGCCATTTTGGAGCCGCCATTTTGCAGCCGCCATTTTGGAGCCGCCATTTTGGAGCCGCCATTTTGTAGCAGCCATTTTGGAGCCGCCATTTTGTAGCCGCCATTTTGTAGCCGCCATTTTGCAGCTGCCATTTTGGAGCCGCCATTTTGTAGCCGCCATTTTGTAGCCGCCATTTTAGATCCGCCATTTTGTAGCCGCCATTTTGGAGTCGCCATTTTGGAGCCGCCATTTTGGAGCCGCCATGTTGGATTTGCCATAGAAAAACGTATAAAACGAGGTGATTTTTAGTGGTTTGGTGTATTCATTGCACTGCCCCACGGAGCTATCTGACTTGCCTGCCTGCTTGCCTGCCTGCCTGCCTACCAGCTTGTTCTGACGAGAGGAGGAGAGAAGCATGAGACGTGGAGAAGATTTTCCATTGGACCCAGCAGCACCTCCGGTTGAAGTCTTACCCCAAGACGAGCGTGTGAGTGACATTTATCGACGTCACTGGGCTACCATACGCCATTGTTTTCACCGTAACCGTCGTCTATTGGACTTGTATAATCGACTGCAGGACCTCACGTATCTGTCTACCTATGCCGAGAACATTTTTACAGATCAGGTGACAGCGTTCAAGTTGAATATGACATTCGGGTACATTTTACGGCACAAGGAGACGGACCAGGTGCGGTATTATTATCCCAGCAATAATACCTATGTGTTTGACCAGCCGTTCACGGTGACGGATGTGATTTCTCTGGAGCCACTCATCGACCAACTGACTACGTTGGACCCATTGGAATGGGCCCGGTTGCAACGCCCCAATACCAAATGGCTTGTGGAAATGGTGACCAACGTCACATTTTTCGTCACGAAAATGAGAGATCATCCTATCGGTGCTCCTGTACTACTACCACCTTGGTTGCTTCATCGACCCGAACTGTATGCATTAACGGGAGGGATAAAGGGGCCCTACAAAGACCGGAAATGTCTGTTTCGGTGTTTGGCCGTGCATCTGGACGAGTGTAATCCCAAGGCTTGTGACAGAGTGGCCAATGGCTATTGGGAACAGTATTTAGAGGAGCAAGACTTGGATGAGCGGCACTTCCGTGGAGTCCCGTTCAAGAATTTGGATGACGTGGAAACACTGTTCAACATCAATATCTTTGTATACCGATTACGATGCGAGGAGGATACATTTGTGGCTGAATTGGTTCGTCGTTTAACAGAACGGTATGCTTCTACGATGAAAGTCAATGTCTTCGACCACAATGGCGTGAGTCATTTTTCGCTGATCTACAATATGAGCCAGTACGCCCAGTTGTGCCCAATGCCATCGGGTGTTTAAAAAGTCTCAGGACTTAGGGAGCGTGTCAAAAGTTTTGACGCGAACGCGTTCATATTTGAACGTTCGACTGTTCATTTCCGCATGCGTCAGGCCGTTCATTTTACACATCAGCGTCAGGAAATGAACAGTCGAACGTTCATATTTGAACGTTCATTTTTTTGAACGTTCATTTTAAAATGAACGTTCATTTTTCAATGCACTCCGACATTCATTTTCGCACGTTCGTTTTCGCATGTTCATTTTCTCAGGTGTATTTATTTTGCACTAGCTTTCGTAGGTATATAATCCACTTCCTCTGACGAAGTACTTTCGTTCTTTCAAAGCAATTATGGCAAAGATTTGACGTTTATCTACAACAAATTCAATAAATGTATTTAATATAATAAAAGTGGATCTTTCGTACATATTCTGGTGAATTATTTACCCGGAATTATAGAACAGCGAAACTGACTTGAAACAAAAAAGGCCAACACACGTATTTTCTTATATAAACAAAGATCAATTAACAGTTATCTATTTTACAGCATTCAACGATTTCAGATAATTTAAGATAATAATAGGTGGCGACAAAACACTGAAGCCGTGACCGGGACAAGTAGGCCCCTAACAGAGAAACAATTCTATCATTGTCCTTCCATATATCATCCGTTTATTAAACAAAATCGCAGACATCGGACACACCACTCTAGGTTTTACAGAATGCGCTGAATACATGTATATAAACAATGCAAAGCACATGGTAAGTTACAATAAATTCTATAACAGAGGAAGGCCGCGCTGCGGGAAAGTAGATTTGACTCCACGCATTTTATAATAGTATACATCGCAAGGCAGGTTTCTGTATGCAACCGACTTTGAGCTCTCACCCTTTCTGGGCCTCCTGGGCAGACGGGGGCGCACGTGCGTTACGCACGATCAATATACAGAGCAGGTCAGACAGGACGATGGGGGACGCCTAGGGGTTTAGCATATACGGTTGACAAATAAGTTAACAATCGCGATCAACATCCGTCGAATGCCATGTATCAAATTTGTTATATAAATGTCATACAAATACGTAATATAATAATGTGTGGTTTGATATCACAACGAAGTCTTTATTTGTCTATCAAATTTCTTCAAATTGCGAACATTCTAAGGGGCTTAATTCACCAACTTGTTCACCCGATTATTGTATCATTCTTTACGATATTTGGTCACATCGGACTTTTAATAAAACCGAATCAGTATGGTGATATTTCTCTGTCGAAGTTTAATATTATATAGTTCATCTCGTTTTCTCCCAAAAAATAATACACGCGGCGCGTTAGTTCCTATATGTCGCTCGTTCCCGGTAAATAATTCCCCAGAATATGCACGAAAGATCCACTTTTATTACATTAAATACATTTATTAAATTTGCTGTAGATAAACGTCAAATCTTTGCAATAGTTGCTTTGAAAGAAGGAAAGTACTTCTTCAGAGGAAGTGGGTTATATACCTACGAAAGCTAGTGTAATATAAATACAGTTGCGCTGCCTTTTCGAGTGTTCTGTTTTCGTTTTGTTTTGTTTTTTTTCATTCTAATAGGAGTCGACACACGATAGCCGTATTGTGAGCCCTTCAGCGATTTCTGACACCTATCATACATACTAATTTGAACGTTCAAAAAAGAACGTTCTTTTTCTGACGTTCATTTTTTCTGACGGGGTAGTGTTCATTTTCTGACTGTCGAACGTTCGTTTGCTGGAAGAAAAAGAACGTTCACCTGTTCATTTTCTGACGCATTCTTTTAGTTTGAACGTCAAAACTTTTGACACGCTCCCTTACATCGACACGAGAAGATTTGTGACAACAGTGTGAAGCGAAAATTTCCTGGTGGTGTGTATCATAATACGCCTACTATTTTCGAGGAACTGGCCGATGGGGGTCTTATCATACCGGAGCAGGACCGTTATTTTCCCCACCGGGCGTGTTACGATTTTGAGGCCCTGTTGGAGCCCATGGACATGTTTTCAGCGAAAACGCAGTGGACGCAGCGCCATATTCCCCTGAGTGTGAGTATTTCCAGCAACGTACCTGGCTATGACGCTGCACCGGGCTGTTTCGTATCTACCGGGGATTCCCATGAGTTGATCACCCGCATGATGGAGTATTTAGAGGAGGTCAGTGCGGCCAGTACGGAATTGTTGGTGTCCAAGTTCCAGGACGTACTGGACCAGCTGGACGATCGGATTCCTATACCGGGTGTATCGTTTAGTGACGATGAAGAGTCCGAGTCCGAGTCGGAGCCGGAGTCGCAGCCGGAGCCCATGCAGTCGCAGGATGTGCCTTTACCTAAACCGTATGCGGAGAAATTGAAAGTGCGCTTCCTACAATACCTAGGCCAGTTACCGGTGCTGGGTTTCAACTCGGGGCGATATGACTTGAACATGGTGAAGGAATTTCTCTACCCCTACTTGGCCCAGGCTAATACCATCAAGTCCGTCATCAAGAAGATCAATAATCATTTATGGCCCTCACTACCACATCACTTCATTTCCTGGATGTACGGAACTACTTAGCTCCCAATTATAGCTATGATCAGTGGGTGAAGGCGTATGACTGTGCACAAACCAAAGGGAGGTTCCCTTACACGTATATATCGACGCTCGACCGTTTGGAGGAAACACATTTGCCACCCCGGGATGCGTTCTTTGACGATTTGAAGCAAGTGGAATGTCCGGAAGACACGTACCGGGAACTACAGCAGGTATGGACGATTAACATATGCAGACCTTGCGAGATTTCCTGATATGGTATAATAACTTAGATGTGGTTCCTTTCCTGGAAGCGGCCGAGAAAATGGTTCAACTCTTTCGTCGTGAGATGCACGTCGACATCTTCAAGGAGTGCTTGAGTTTACCGGGTCTGGCGCTTCGCCATCTTTTTCAAGAGTGTCCTACGTACTTCTCGCTGATACAGCAAAAAGATGCGGACATGCATGATTATCTAAAGCAGAACATCGTGGGCGGACCTAGTCTTATTTTTCACCGTTATCACGAGAAGGACGTCACTACTCTCCCCGGTGGAAAACCCTGTGCTAAGATCATCGGTTTCGATGCAAATGCCTTGTACCTGTGGTCTCTGGCCCAACCTATGCCCAGTGGACATTATACACGTTGGTTGGCGGAAGGCCGGCATTTCACACCGCAACGCACTCCCTACAAGCATCTGGCTGACCAGTGGTTGGATTGGGAAGCCTATCGACGGGGAATTTATATACGCCATCAGACCAACGCCACAGAGAAGCGCATAGGAGATCGTCGATTCCCCGTCGATGGGTTTGCCCTGGTGGGTAGAACACCGACCGTATTCCAATTTTACGGCTGCTATTGGCACGGCCACGAATGCCATTTCAGCGCTGGACGCTTCAACGAACGACGTGGAAAAACACCGGAAGAATTACGGGAAGAAGTGCAGGAGAACGGCGATTACGTGAAAGAGAGAGGATACCATCTTATCGAAATGTGGGAGTGTGAATTTCACACCATGTGCCAGGCCCTGCCACATTTACGGCGTTTCCTAAAAGAGCGCGAGTACCCGCTCAGTCGTCGGCGACTCCTGAGTCTGTCACAGATGTTCGACGCCATTCGTTCCGGCGACCTCTACGGCTTTGTCGATTGTGATTTGCATGTTCCCGACACTCTCAAGCCCCTCCTCGCCCAGTGCCCTCCCATCTTTAAGAACACGCTGGTGGGTCGGGATGATATTGGAGACACCATGGGGGCCTATGCTGAGCAGCACGAGTGTTTGCCTCGACCTCGACGGATGTTGATTGGCAGTATGTGGGCAGAGAAAATCTTGCTGGGCACTCCGCTGCTGCAGTGGTACATGAGCCACGGTCTGGAAATTACGAAAATATACCAAGTGATACAGTACGTACCCAACGCCTGTTTTGCGGAGAATGCTGACATCGTGACGTCTGCCCGTCGTCAAGGTGATCAAGACCCGAGTAAGGCCATCATCGGTGAATCGTGGAAATTGACGGGCAATGGCTATTATGGCAAAACGGTCACGAACCAGGATAAGCACATGAACGTGAACATCTGTGCTACTTCACAAGCCCGCAAAAAAGTGAATTCTCCTCTGTTTCGGTCCGTGGAGGTCATCGATGACGACACGTATGAAATCACTTTAGCTAAAAAGACTATCCGTTACAACCTACCCCTGCAGATTGGATGTATGGTATACCAGGTGGCCAAGCTGAGGATGCTCCAGTTTCTGTATGATTTCATGGGTGTGTATTTTAATCCATCAGACTGGCAACTCATGGAGATGGAGACGCCTTTACTTTCTTTTACCCGAAACGGAAAGTCCTTCCTGATGGCATCAGTACCACTTACCTGGACTTGTGAAAATTTCGAACACTATATTACTTTTGATACACGAGTTAAAAACTGTAAAGTCAGGATGGCCGAGTGGTCTAAGGCGCCAGTTAACTGTGCTGGTCTGCGCAATTTAGAACGTAGGTTCGAATCCTACTCCTGACAAATTTTTTTGTACATACCACTTGTATTCTATTGTACATACCACCTGTATTCTATTGTACATAGTGTAACCCCTTCTTGTTCACTTAAATAAAAAAAGTCAAAACCATCATGTTGTGTTTTCATGAATCTTTTTTTATTGAACATCAATGAACGTCAGAACAACAACGTCATAACAACAACGTCATAACATAAAAAACAATAGTACTGCGCAGTGCATTGAATCAAGTTAACCAGAGAAATGGAACATGCACATTAAAACGAGAGGCAGTCCAGTCATAGACGAGTACATCACGGTCTTCGACTTGACAGTAATCATCAAACATGTGTACGATCGTTTGCATAGAATGTCCTCTACTCCGGTGAGTGAGATAAAACACACAGTACTGTCCGCAGACACTACTCAAGGGTCCTTGTAATCTTTGAGTATTCCAACGCCACACTGTAGTAGATACGTCCATGAATTTCACCAAATCGGGATGCAAGGGTGCAAGTCCGTAGGAATCAAAGTATTCGCCTTGCCCTAGGGTGTCCACGTACACAGCCACCCAATGTTCACCGGGTCGAGACCCAGGGTCTGTATTCAGGATGTAGGCTGCTGGGGTGGTGGAGTGGGTGGGAAACACATTGCGTGGAAATACACCACGAAAGGGCACCCGAGGATCTCGCTGGAGTATGCCCATCAGCTGCTCTGTATCCATGACTCTAGCTGGCGTAGTCACACAGGACGTTTCTTTGCTGATCCACGCTGATGACGTTGTCAAACTCGGCGTAGCAAATCACGTTAATGGTCTGGGCTAGAGGGACGGAGAAACGCAGTTCCAACCGTAGGTTTCCTTTC
This sequence comes from Hanleya hanleyi, assembly GCA_036873755.1. Taxonomy (NCBI): domain Eukaryota; kingdom Metazoa; phylum Mollusca; class Polyplacophora; order Lepidopleurida; family Hanleyidae; genus Hanleya; species Hanleya hanleyi. The sequence continues at coordinate 24,255 of JAVTVY010005709.1, forward strand.
TTGAGCAAGGCCAGTTGATGATCGTGTTCCAAGGTGGGCGTGAGGTCGAAGGCGAACAACGTGTACCCACGGGCAAAATCTCGTCCTTCGTCCTGGTTGTTTTGTCCTGTGGCTGTAAACAGGTTCAGGTAGCTCCGCACATAGTTTTCGTTACCAAAATCCGGTTGTAACGGGCGGGCTGGAATTTGATGGCCGGCCACGTGCAGTGCCAAAAAGTTGAGGTTGAAATGCTGAAAGTTGAACGGATTCTTCACCCACCCACCATTGAAAGCGGTGTTGATCACACACGCCAGGGTAAGACGTTTAGGGAGATCCCCTAGAAATAAATTTTCACGATTGGCCATCATCGTACCTGCTGGCACAGAGGAAACCTTGGTCTGTACGCGTCGGATGGGGTACAGGGCTGGTTTTTTCGATAAGGCTTCCATGTGACTCAGCAACACTCCCTGTTGCAAATCCACCGTACGGACAAACAGGGCTGCATCTTCTATGACGATGTTGTATTTGGGGGCGTCTCCATCGGCCATCAAGGCGAACGTAGGTGGGGAACGGATCAACTTGATCTTGATGGATACACCGTTCATCATGTAGCGGTCTTGCAGGAACAGATCGGCGTGCAGTCGTCCCATCACATCGACGGACTTGCTAGTGGCTGTAAACTGCTTGCGCATGGTGAACCCATTATTGGCAGCGGTCACGCTATTCATGGCATGGGGTGTATCCCTGTAGTACAGTGATGCTTGCAAGTGTGATTTTTTGGCATCTTCGCCGAACGACAACAGCGTCTCCATGTAGGCTCGGTACGGGTACGTATTGGTGGACGTACTGATGAGTTTATCGTTCAGACTGATATCCACCTGTTGGAACAAGGAGTGCAGCCAAAGATTCACCGGGCCTACTACCGCATCGTCCCCAATGGGATCCCCGACTTCGTCCACTATTTTGGCTTTCACGTACAAGTAGGTGTGGGCTAAATCCAGGTAGGCCGTATCTTTGTTTTCAATGGTAAATTCCACAGGTCCCGTACCCGTCAGGCTAGCCAGGGGGTCGATGTTCTACCCAACGTCCTTCGGCCACACTGGTCTGGGTGGGTGGAATAGTCCACAAATCCAATTCACTGTTGGTAGACGGACACGACTCGGAGTGAATAAATGCCATTATGCGAAGATGTCTCACCTACTCTTCTTCTTCTTCCGGGGTGTGCGTCGTCGGTGTGTCTGTCGTCGAATGACTCTTCGCTGTGTCCGTGGTTGTCTTTTAAGGGCTTTGGCGATCAAGACGCTGCCTGCTTCTTTAGCCCGTCGTTTGAAGGCTTGTCGGGGTGCTGTGCCTCCCAAGACATCACCGGCCACGTGCAATCCACTGCGTACCGCTTGTTTACCCACCGCTTTGACACCCCGTGTCACCAAGGGCAAGAACGTTTTCAGAATGCTGCCCAGTATGTTCCCCAATCCATGACCTCGTTGCATGCGTGCCCCGCTAAAGATGGGCAAGCTCCCTCCCGTTTGTTTCTTGTAGTAGTCGGCATAGCTGGGCGTATGGCACTGGTAAGGCACGTACATTATACGAAGTTAGGAGAACGTGCTTGTCGGAAATGAAGTGTCAGCACCACTTTCCCTCGTTCGAATGCGAACGGGTGTCCCGTGTGATCTCTTATATCCACCGTGATCGTGTTGATATCGGTATGTCGTACGGGTAGGTAGAGTATATGGTTGAAACTCTGGGTGACTTGATCGCCATACTTCTTTTTAATGGGTATCACCCGTAACAGAGGTGTGTTCACATCGCCCACAATATGGCTGTCCACTGCGTCCGAGTAGACGTAGAGTCCGTACATACCCACTTTCATATCCATCACAACGTCACCGTTGTCGGTGGTGGGACCCGTGTAGACGCTGTAAGGCAGACCTAACATTTGCTGTAGCCTAGGACTGAGTTTCACACCCACGTTGGGGCTGAGCAGGATACAGGACTTGTCGTTGTGTGCGTTGACATCGAAGATCACGTGATTCTTGAAGGGATAGGCTTTCAGGGGTCTTGAACTATTCGTCACCTTCCGTAGAGACTTATATTGCAACAAGGTGAGCAGACCCTCTATGAACGTCTTGGACGTATCGTATTGGCCTTCGGGGAGAGTCAGTCGGTTTACTTTGCCTTCGTAGGTCACTTCGCACCATACTTCTTGGCCTCGTACGTTGTACCACGAGTAAGGGTATTGAATATCCACCAGTCCACATTCTCACCGTCCAGGTAAATGCAACGGTTGCGGTAATTGAGTCACGTACTTGGCCAAGGTGTTGTCAGGAAACACATCGAGCGAACTGTTACTGGGCAACGTGAGGTAAAAGATGACGACTGAACTTTCTGGCTTCTGCACCAGGCTTTAACAGGGTTCCCTAGTAGGGCTCCCACGCCTTGGGTGGCTGACCTTGGCGTCGTGATCGTCGCAGCGGTGGTGTAGCCGGCATCATGGTCGCATAGGGGTGAAAAGAACGGCCCCGCCGTGAGGGTGTTTTGGGAGGCGTCTGCGGTTGCCATTCCCAGGTATGGGGAAGTCGAGAGGGTGCTTGCATCCAGTTCCAGCGTTCACGATTTCCTACCAATTCTCGAGGGGGGTGTGTGTCTTTCAACGCTCTAGCAAAGGCTTCCCAACCCGGTGAATTAGAGTGTTTGCGAGAACGTACCGTATCGTTGATCAAATCGGTGATATGAGACCCCGGCACCACTTGGTTTCGAATAAGCAGTTCCCCCTGGTCGCTCCAACTCATATCGGGATTCTGTTTCACCCGGTCCAACAATAAGCGAGCCTTGGTCTTGAATGCCTTAGGGACACTGGCCAACACTTCCTGTTCCAGCTGAGGTGATTATGATGATGGTGGCGGTGGTGTGAGTGTGGGCGCTGCGGATAGTGGTGGTGGTGTACTACCCCTATATTGATCCATAAACGTCTTGTACCGGTTCAGCGTGTGATGGTAGAGTTGAATTTTCTCGTGATCGGGTAGTCGACGTTGGAGTATACTATTCATCTCTTCGTCCAGAGACTGGAGTTGTTGCACCGTGGCAGGTACGGGATAGGGTGATTGCAAACTCTGTAACAGGCGAGGTTCCACCAGCATCATTTTTTTCGTATGTTCCATGACGTTAGCGTCCCAAGATGGATCCTACTAACGGTCCCAGTACGGTAGCGGCTAAGGGTGCGAGGAATGCGCCGAGAAATCCGCCTGGCTGTAACACCTGTTTCTTTTTCTTGACACTGCCCGTCTTCTTCACCAGCGTTCGGAGACCCGTCTTGTGCCGTTGCAATTTCCCTTTCTGTAGAGGACTGAGAGGAACATTTCCTTTTAACACATTATGCGCCACTTCACACAAACACCGTACCAAGTCTGCGTCCGCGCCGCGCACCAGGGCCCGGCCCACCTCCGGTGGCGCGCTGCGTATTACGCGGAGGGCCGGCGCGTGCTTCCGTATTCGTGCAGACATGATGAGGAAGTGAATGCTAGAGGAGGGTTGCTGCTTCTTTTATTTGGGTGTGTACACCGTCTACAACTCACCGGGAAAAATGTGGGTGCGCAATCGAAGTGCCGAGGGTGTCTCTTGTTTCAAGTCGATGAGTAGATACCCGTGAGCCCCTTGGGTGGCATCTTCAAAGGCTAGTTAGACACCTACTCCCACGTGCATGAAATCGACTTCGGGCTCTTTTCCCTGTAACAACCGTGTCAATAGAGTCCATCCTGCTAGGGTTAAACATAGCTTCACCTCTCGGGGTTGTTCTTCGGTGAGCTGCAGTTGATGGTCATAGACGATCAGGGTGACGTGGGGGGTGAGTTGGAACAAGGCAAGCTCCCCAAGTGCTCCGTGCGCTGCCATGGTGGTGAATGACAAAACACCGACGAGGCAGGCCTGTATATATCGAATGGTGCACGTTCTGTGCGCCTCTCTCTATCCGTACACCGTATACGTTATAGTTTTTTTTATTTTTTCCCCACCTTCGTGAAAGCCCGTGATCATTCGGGCTGTAATGTTATAGAGATATGAATGGATTTAACCTGGGAATTTGCCATAGCCAATTTTGTGCAAAATCAGAGGATTCTGACGTGACCCAGGATGCATCACTCGCACCATCGTGAAAGTCCGTGATCATTCGGGCTGTAATGTTATAGAGATACGAATGGATTTAACCTGGGAATTTGCCATAGCCAATTTTGCGCAAAATGACAGGATTGAGACGTGACCCAGAATGCATCACTCGCGCCAATACATAGCTGTACATGCATTCGGCCTAACCCTAGAACGCGCGGACGTCGCGAATTTCGCTGACGTCCGCGCGCTGGCTCAGACCTGCTGAAAAATTTTCAGGGCCAACCCTAATGGATTTAACATGGGAATTTGCCTATAGCAATTTTGTGCAAAAAGTGAGGATTCTGTCGTGAACCAGCAGGCATCAGTGGCGCCTAAAATTGGGCCAATCAGCGACGCGTAGTTCAACTCTAATGTTATAGAGATACGAATGGATTTAACATAGGAATTTGCTATAGCAATTTTGCGCAAAAAGCGAGGATTCTGACGTGACCCAGGATGCATCACTCGCGCCAATACATAGCTGTACATGCATTCGGCCTAACCCTAGAGCGCGCGGACGTCCCGAATTTCGCTGACGTCCGCGCGCTGGCTCAGACCTGCTGAAAAATTGTCAGGGCCAACCCTAATGGATTTAACATGGGAATTTGCCATAGCAATTTTGTGCAAAAAGTGAGGATTCTGACGTGACCCAGCAGGCATCAGTGGCGCCTAAAATTGGGCTAATCAGCGACGCGTAGTTCAACTCTAATGTTATAGAGATACGAATGGATTTAACATGGGAATTTGGCTATAACAATTTTGCGCAAAAAGCGAGGATTGAAAATTAACCCAGGAAGGTATGCTGCGCGCTATATTGGCCAATCAGCAGTCGAGAAAAAGAGCCAATGAGCAATCGATAAAAGAGCCAATGAGCGATCGATAAAAGAACCAATGAAGGAGCATCACCCCCGTTGAAACAGCCAATGAAAATCTACTCTAGTTTCAGTATAAAACCAGGGGGCCGCGTGGGAAGCTTCATTCCAAACACCTTTGGCAGACTATCAAGATCTATCGACCCAGCAAGCGAAAAAAATGAACAGGGTAGCCAAGATGTCCACGAGCAAGGCTTCGGGGCGGATGGTACAGGCGAAGAGGCAGAGAGAGGAGCTGGCGAAAGCCGTTAAAGCCTTCTGGCTAGGCGAAATCCAACAATGGTGCCGGCAAGTGAATACTAATTTTACACCGGAAGCGTGGGAAGCTCTACACACCCTGATCGCCGTAGCTACAACTCTAACGGATGAGGAGTGGTTGAACCATCTGCGAGCGGCCCTGGACGAGATACAACAACAACGACAACCTCGTCCACAACAGCCAGAATTCATCGACATCGGACAAATACCACCAGCATCGTTTCTAGACGATCTCCCCATCGATGTCGATGAAGATCAACAACATCAACATCGTTACCAGTTGCAACCTGGCCGCTACTTTTCCGTCAGCAGTTTGGAGTAGACAGGCAAACTCCCCCTGAATAAAACAGGGTAAACAAATTGACCTGAACGGCCCTTTTCAGGGCCACCCCAATCTACCGAAAGGGGAACTTCTAACTTGGCACATTCAATTCAAATCAGGTCCTACATGGTGAATCTCCTCTCCTCTATATTCTATGATTTCCAATCTCCAACCCCCCAAAAAATCCCTGCCCCTCAACGGTCCTTTTCAGGGCCAACCCCTTAGCCTTCCAACACACAGTAGACTCCTTTTTTCAGTGTTCAGGGCCAACCCATGCAAAAAATTTCAGGGCCAACCCCTAGCCTTCCAAACACAAAAGACCCTTTTCAGTTTTCAGGGCCAACGCATGCAAAATGTCCCTCTCCCCCTCTATGATTTTACCAATCTCCCTCACCTCACCAAACAAACAAAAAAATTTTTACACTCGGCTATTTCCGGGCCACCTCGGTAGTGCTCAATCTCCTCACCCTCTCTCATTACCCATCTCCCCACCACGAATTTTTTTTTTTACACTCGGCTATTTCCGGCATTATTCGGTTACCGTACATTCATACTAATACCTGGGCGCTGTTAGTAGGAAGTTTCCATTGACTAAGTGTTATTTACCTATTGATACCTAGGTGTGTGTGTGTGTGTGTGTGTGTGTGTGTGTGTGTGTGTGTGTGTGTGTGTGTGTGTGTGTGTGTGTGTGTGTGTGTGTGTGCGTGCGTGTGTGTGTGTGTGTGTGTGTGTGTGCGTGCATGTGCAGGAGTTGGTGTTATTTTTTTTTATTTTTTTATTTTTTTATTTTTTTGGTGCTTTGAATTAGAAGCTTCCTCTTTCGAAAGATTGGGTGGCCCTGAAAAGGGACTTTGAAAAATGTAAGGGGTTACATCGTTCGGGTCTGGTTTTTCCGCCTCTGGGCACACACCGGGCATTCGAGGGCAATGAGTTGACACTCTATGGGGATGTCAGTGGACATAGGCTCTGTTCGGTGGGCATGTCTGTGAATATAGTGTAGACACAGGGCTTGATGGCCGCATGGAAAAATGGCATATTTAGCAAAGCGTCTAGAGCATTCGACACAGCGTAAATACTGTGGTGATTTCCATATTGCGTCTGGTCCCAGTCTTCTTCTTATTGCGGAAGAGTAGTACTCTATCTCTTGAATTTGTTCTTCTTTTTCTTTTTTTTCTCTCTTTTTCTGTTTTTCTTGGTCTTCTCCCAGTAATGACGGCTGTAAAATATCCATCTGTTTTCCCCCTTTTTCTGGGTCTGCCAACTCATCGGGTAGGAGTTGAGCTTGGAGGCTTTGTTCTTCATGTTGTTGGGAGATATCTTCTAGCACTCGGTCAATTCGGTCAAACCGTTGATATTCGAGTGCGGTGACATTCGCTGCCACTTGTGCTCCTTCGTAGTGTTGAATATCGCCGCCCTGTACCGGTTGGTGTTGTTCATCTATGAATAGGTCTTGTAATATATCATCCAGCCAATCTTCATCGTGTACCATATCGATGAAATTCTCCTCTACCGGTTGGTGATGTAGTTCATTATCTATCAATAGCTCTTGTAATAGGTTGTCAATCGCTCCATCAATATCCATGGTTTCAGCCATAGCCATGATGTAGTTGTGAATGAATGGCTAGATACTGCGCGCTTTTTATAGTCTAACCGTAGAGCACGCGCATGAGCGCGCGGACGTCAGCGAAATCTCTCCATTAAAACCTTGTGCTGGCTCAGGCTCGCTAAAATTTTGTGTTTCTTTTCCAACTTTAAAGCGGTGTCATTTTGCAATAAATGCGAGTTGACGTGTAAAATTTATTTCAACTTGAACTTGGGGAACTTATCGTGTAGCGTTGAAAAATTCAGAAGGCTAGCGGCAGGCTAACCCACTATTTTTAATGATTTTATCGATTTTTACACCCGTAATGTTATGGGTAGGGTGGTGTGGAAAACCCGGTAAACTTGAAATAAATCGGTTTACCTCCGTAAAAATACGCGAGGTATGTTCCTGACAGCCTTATAATGTCACCCTGAAAATTGCAGCAGATTTATCGAAAGAAAAGTAGGAATTTTTATCCTATCACGGTTACACAGCACTATACAGTCTGGAGGCAAATGTGAGTACAGCTATGGGTGTCAATGGCTGTGTTACCGTAGCCAGCGTGATAGGATAAAAATTCCTACTTTTCTTTCGATAAACCTGCTGCAATTTTCAGGGTGACATTATAAGGCTGTCAGGAACATACCTCACGTATTTTTACGGAGGTAAACGGATTTATTTCAAGTTTACCGGGTTTTCCACACCACCCTACCCATAACGTTACGGGTGTAAAAATCGATAAACTCATTAAAAATAGTGGGTTAGCCTGCCGCTAGCCTTCTGAATTTTTCAACGCTACACGATAAGTTCCCCCAGTTCAAGTTGAAATAAATTTTACACGTCAACTCGCATTTATTGCAAAATGACACCAGTTTAAAGTTGGAAAAGAAACATAAAATTTTAGCGGGCCTGGGCCAGGACAATCTATCAATGGAGAGATTTCGCTGACGTCCGCGCGCGAATCCGCCATTTTGGAAAATAGCCGCCTAACCTATAAATAGCGCGCAGTATCTAGCCATTCATTCACAACTACATCATGGCTATCAGACGGAGGCTATTCAACGCACAAAATCCTAGAGAACATAGGGAAGTGATTCACACCAGTGGAGAAGACAACGATGAACATGTGACAATAATTACCAGCTTCCAGCGGGTGCATGAACATCATATTGCCGATACGTTGAGACGGCGAAGTGCACAAGACCAAGAGATAAGGGACGCTATGGACGATGAGGATGTCACGGACGATGAAGAACTCCCCGAGATAGAGTGGTTAAATAGTAGACCCCCAGCAACTACAGCGGCTACCCAAACGCCGGCTACCACAACGCCGGCTACGGAAACAGGAATGACAACGCCGGCTACCACAACGCCGGCTACCACAACGCCGGCTACAGTAACAGGAATGACAACACCACCATCTTGGGCAGATATGGTCCGCCTGAACGAACAGATTGATGAAATGAACGAACACATTGATCAATTAGAAGAGGACAAGTGTAAACTACGTGTAAAACTGACTAAGGAAGAGAATAAATCCACCTGTAGCGTGTGTAACATCGAAGAGACCATGTACGCCTTCTTCCCGTGCGGTCACCTATGCCTATGTCGGGAATGCTTGGTATCCCTAACATGTCTGGGGGGGACGTGCCAGTGCAGTGAGACGGAGGAACTGCATTTAAAGATACGATGCCCTGTGTGTAGGACGTGGGTGTCCGGGGTGAAGAAAATTTTCCGCCCATAAAACAGTGTGATAACACTTTCCAAAGTCCCTTTTCAGGGCCACCCCAATCTTTCGAAAGGGGAAGCTTCTAACTCAAAGCACAAAAAACACCAGCTCCCATCACCCATATGAAAACCTAAGGTTTTCACCACAGTAGACTCTTAGTGTTGAATTTTTTAAAAAAAATTCTGGACATGTTCAAAGGTCACACTCAATGAACACTAACACCCATTTTGAATTTCTACTATTTTTATTAACACAATAGAATGAACGTCTTCACCACAGTAGACTCTGGGTATTGAATTTTAATACAATTATACGCTATCAAGGCGCTTCAATGAACGTAGAATGAACATAGAATGAACATAGAATGTAGGAATACGATAATGTCCAAATGTTCAATGCAACAAGACTTGAAATGTTCAATATTTATACAACAAGACTAACACAGTAGAATGAACGTCTTCACCACAGTAGACTCTGGGTATTGAATTTTTTAAATACAATTATACGCTATAAAGGCGCTTCAATGAACGTAGAATGAACATAGTAGAATGTAGGAATACGGTAATGTCTGAATGTTTCAATGCAACAAGACTTGAAATGTTCAATATTTATGCAACAAGACTTGTTTGAACTCATCATCGTCTTTCCGCCCCTGGTGCACGTAGATGAAGGTAGCAATCTGTTCACGTGGAATTCTGGGTGGACAGGCAGGTTCCAATGCCTGGGCAATTTGCACCTCGGTCACGTCCTGTAGTGCCTCAGTGATGAGCGCGTCTGATGGTATACTATTGTCCACACACGTATGCGTGTTGAAGACCCCGTTCTTGTTCACACAACCTGCACATTGCTGGATACGCAAGTGTCGAATGCGGGGTCTGAGATGATCCAGGAATGTGTCGATGTACTTCTTATAAATATACTGAGACACCTGGTCAGACAGGGCTTCATGAATTACAGCTGTGAGACTCTGCAGCTTCCGCCACGCAGTTATTTTCAAGGTGACGCCCTGAGGACAAGGAATACGCTCTTGCGTATCTGACCTCATTTTCCATTTCCGTATATGCACCAGGAGCATGTCGTTGAATGTAGAACAGCTGACAAAGATGTCGTCACCCACATAAAATTTCGCTTCGTCACTCCCCTGGTGGTCAATCACCGCATCGACGGCGTAATCAATGGCCTGTAGTCTTAGCCAGGTGTCCAACGTCAAGGCGATATGCTTAGCTGGTTTGTCGTCCCAGGCCGGTGCGTTAAAATGCACTTCCTCTTCTTTCACACTCACAGTTAAATAGGGTGAGAGCTCCCAAATGTTCGTGTGGGCTGCCTGGTAGGCCTGCTGGATAATGTCATTGATCTCCTGCACAGACATAGGAAGTAGCACCTCTTCTTTCACTGGCTCAGGCACTTGCTGGGGCACTGGCTGAAGCACTTGCTCAGGTATTTCTAAAGCTGTTAGTCGGGGCCGTTTGGGTCGTGCACCGCGTTTGGCAGGTACACCAGACTCTGGGTGCGTACGTTTGGTAGCTGTACGCTCTTGGACTTCAAGTAGATCTGCTACTTCTTCAAGTTTGGTAGCTGTACGCTCTTCGGTAATGTCCATGACTAAGATATCATCTTCTGAATCCTGGGCTTGAAGTAGATCTGCTAGCTCTTCATTTCCCGTCTTCTTCAGCGCCTCCACGAAGGCTAGAAATGCATAGGGGCCACGGCGCAGTAGACCGTCGATGAGGGCTCTGTTTTGTCGTGAAGTGGTTTTCTCCGCCATGATATCTTCGACACCCTGTTTAGGCATTATGTTTTCCTCCATAAGCAGATCACATAATTCGGCCACATGCTGCATCTCATCAATGAGGCGAACACGGTACTGTTGAAGCTTAACTCGCTGGGATGACTCCATGACTGTGGGCTCAGGCTGGTCAGTAGCTGCTACGGTGTAATAGGCTGGTGAAATTGCACTGGTAGAATGAAAACCTTCTCCACGTTTCATACAGGCAGGCTGGTGAGGTAGGCAGGCTGGTCAGGCAAGCAGGCAAGCAGGCAGGCAGGCAAGCAGGCAGGCAGGCTGGTCAAGCAGGCAGGTAAGTCAGATAGCTCCGTGGGGTAGTGCAATGAATACACCAAACCACTAAAAATCACCTCCTTTTATACGTTTTTCTATGGCAAATCCAAAATGGCGGCTCCAAAATGGCGGCTCCAAAAGGGCGGCTACAAAATGGCGGCTCCAAAATGGCGGCTACAAAATGGCGGCTACAAAATGGCGGCTCCAAAATGGCGGCTCCAAAATGGCGGCTACAAAATGGCGGCTCCAAAATGGCGGCTCCAAAATGGCGGCTACAAAATGGCGACTCCAAAATGGCGGCTACAAAATGGCGGCTTCAAAATGGCGGCTACAAAATGGCGGCTCCAAAATGGCGGCTCCAAAATGGCGGCTACAAAATGGCGGCTCCAAAATGGCGGCTACAAAATGGCGGCTCCAACAAGTCTAGACATGTCCAAAGGTCACGCCTCATTCACCCCAACCGGAAGTGACGTCATTTTTACATCCGGGTGAAAGTTAACTCCATTTAAGTTCTACCTACTACTCACGCTCTCCGGATTTTGTACCCATTTGCTTGCGAGAGATGTTAGGTCAGGCTTAGCCACATAAGCGGGCTTTAGTCTCATAAGGCCTTTAACATTTACCAGCCGGATCCTGTTATCCATTACTCTATTCCTCCTACATTTATTCAGTTACTAATTTATTTTCTACTGTACATCTGCCACAGGCCCTCAAAACAATAGTTTTGGGGGTTTGGACGGTGGTATTACGGTGAAATGTCGAAATATGGGGTTCCTATATATAAACCCATGCTTTATATAAGAATACACCGAGGTCTGAAGCGCACTTTGGATAAAACGAGGAATAAACGGTTTACCTCCAAACAAAATACATCAGCATATTCTACAATTGTCACTCTATATATTCCCGTCGTCAAATTAGTAAATTTGTGCAAATTTGTTTTCCTTTGCCGAGCCATTCATAATCCAACCTGATTGTCCATTCAACCCGGCACAGCGAGATGATGGTCCGCTTCATTCTCAACTATGATTGGTCAGCTGATCAGTGTGTGTCCTCTCTTGTTGGAGGCGTGTCGCGACTGACCAATCAGAATTGAGAAAGACTTCTCAATCACTGGCCTGCCCAATTCAGGGGAGTCTACTCCGCTCATCCCTCTTTCTGAAGATGTGGTACACGTTTTACTCCCAGCTATAGCGATGGTCCCAGTCTCACACTCTGTCTCGGATAAAATCAAAAACAAAATCTGAGCAAACGAGTATATTGATTTACGTCTTCTCCTCAAAACGGATGAGAAGGATTCTTATACCTTGCGCTTAAAGGATGAAGACTGGGTCCCTAGCCGCACTTGGTACCCAACAGGTCAGTGAACCGGCACGGATTCGAGCCCAGCTGGTCCATGTGTGAAAGTTTGTCAGTTACTTGCCGAAGGGCGGTGGTTCTCCGGGTACTCCGGCTTCCTCCACCAACCAAACTGACTGTCACCATATGAGTGAAACAAACTTGAGTTTGACATTAAGCCAAATTCCCACCCTCCCTCCCAATAGGTCAGTCATCTAAAACCAATATCACAATGGGTGATTGGCCCATTGCATTTAATAGGTTTTCAGCTATTTATCTGCAACATTTTCCTGTGTCGTCTGGCGGTTTGGCTAAACATTTCGAAACCTGCTAGGGACATATTTAATATTCAATCCGCATTGGAGATGCCAGGGGTGGTAGATGAGAAACTGGGCTGGGAACTCCAGGCGGGGCGGATCCTAGATCCTTTTGCAAGTCTTCCATTTTTGAATTTTCATGCGTCACCCTTTGGTATAGTTGAGAAAAAGATTCCAGGCACATATCGCATGATTCATCATGTCTCATTTCCACAAGTTCATGCCGTCAATGGTGGCATCCCTTCTTAACGCACTACATAAATTATATTTTAATTATATTTAATATACGGTCAGCATGTAAGGTGAATATAATGGTTTTATTTCCAATTATTTGAACACTAAGTTTTACGCTTGCAATTGTAAGTAACATTTGCATTCGTTTGACGTATAAGTCGATGTGATCGGAGAGGTAGGGCTCATAAAATTGGATTCCCATATTTGATGTTATATTTAAGAATGTTGTTCATGTATTCTGTATGATTGACAGCCCCAAGTTCACCACTGTAGTAACTGTTTTTAGAGTTCCATGGTTTCATGGCCTATGTTGAATCTTGGTGTTTCCCATACATTTCACATACATTTACAATACATTTAAGGTTTCCTTTGGATACATTTATTGTGCAGGTCGTGCCTTGGAGAGTCCCTAATTACGATAGATATACAATTACAAGCGTCTAGTCCGTCATTCATAATCCAGCCGTCGTCCATTAGAGAATATCCGCGATAATGTTTTGCAAATAAATCTCATTTATTTGAATACATTCGCTATTGTAGTGACCCGAATGCAAATCTATCAGTTATATTTAGCCACTTTCAAACCTGTAATAAATATATGTGAATTGTTGCAGTTATATTGACCATTGCGTGATATATATGGCAAATAAGATGAAACTTAACCGTAAATTTCGAACTATGGCATCTATATCTCAAAACAATGCAAATAAAATGTTTATATTTACAACTATCCTCTAGATGTGTAAATGTTGGTGTATAAATGCATTTTATTTGCTAAGCTGGCGGCTATATATGAAATCATTTGAAAAAGAATACTTATATTTACATTTATCTCACAGATGCGCAAAGGAATGGTGTATATTACAATTTTATTTGCTATAATGGTAGGTACATATTAAATCATTTCAAACAAAATATTTATATTTACATCTACCCCATAGATGTTTGAATGTATGGGGTATAATACCATTTTATTTGCTACGCTATTAGGTACATATTAAATCATTTCAAAAGGAATACTTATATCTACCTCTTCCACATACACGTGTGAATGTATGGTGAATATTACAGTTTTATTTGCTATGATGGTAACTACGTATGAACTCATTTCACACATTACAGTTTCATTTACAATACTGTAAATGTATATGTGAAATGTTTGTTTTGATGGATTTATTTGCTATCATTTGATATATATCTGGCGAAGAATTGCATTTAACCACCACATCCAAAATTACGATTATTACACGTTAAAGTAATTCAAATGCACAATGTTATGATCGCAATTCAATTGTTCAATTTGAACTATTCCATAGGTATGTGATGCAAATCTGCAGTTTAGCCATTACATTTGAACTTAATATATTTCCAATACTGTAAACACCAAATTTACCATTTAGAATTTTTATTTACAATACTATGGAAAATGGGTTTGAATTTCATTGTCTTCTTTGTAACTAATTTGGTGGGTATTTGTAACGGAACGTGCACGTGGCCGGTTAATAATTTATACAAGAAGTGCTTGTCAATAAGAACGTCTTTATTTGCTGACTAATTTCCAGCTTGATGCCACCCAAACCATTTTCATTTAATTTCAAACTTTAGTTATAGTCAGAAATTTGTACAACGATAAAACATTAGCTGAGACAGCTATTGATCCGACAGTAAAAACAAACTAAACATTGCAAATATTATAAGAAATAAAAACATGTAAACAGAGTAAACTATATGTTACACAGAGGGAATCCACATGACTGTACAGATTAAATTGATAAATGGCATAAATTACATTACAATTGGGTCCGCTCCAGTTTTTGATTAAACGTTTAAAACATTTAACATTCTCTGCCTTTCTAAAATCAACAGGGAGATCATTCCAAATTTTTACACCTAAAAACCCCAGACTTAGCCTGCCATGCCTTTCAGTTTTCACACGGGGCAAGGTTAAAATGTGCTCTCCACCCCCTAAGACCATAGTTACATTCTTTAAAAGTAAACATTTCCTGAACATAGATGGGCGAGTAACCGTTAACAGTTTTAAAAACCTCAGTTGCTAGCTGCCGTGTACGGCCGAGATGCAAAGATGGCAGAGACGCCTTGGCTAAAAGCTCTTCATATGTACTATTAAAATCCTTATAAACAAATCGGAGTGCTCTCTCTTGTATTTTTTCAATCTTACGAGCACTACCGATACTGGTACAATGCCACACCACTGGACAGTAATTAAAACAAGATAAGATAAAAGTCTTAAAAATGCACATCCGGCTCGGAAAATCTAAAACTCTCGTAAGTCGCCTTAAAACATTGAGCTGGCGAGCCGCCTTCTTGCATATATCAGAGATATGCTGATTAAAAGTTAAGTGAGTGTCAAAATTAATACCAAGTAACTTACAATTATCAACAGGTAAAATATTAACACCATCAATCAATAAAGTTTCGTTAATATTTCTACTCGTACTAAGGAATGTTGCTTGAAATTTCTCCGGATTTTCAGCCATGTGATTATCACGAAACCATTGAATGGCGAGATTGGATTCACTTTGCAGAGTTTCAACTATAGTTGGTACATGTTTCGATTTGACAGACAGTGTGTTATCGTCGGCGTAGTTGTATATATCGCTCTCTTTAAAACAAATAAACAAGTCATTGACAAATATATTGAATAAGATAGGTCCCATTATAGAGCCTTG
This sequence comes from Hanleya hanleyi, assembly GCA_036873755.1. Classification (NCBI taxonomy): domain Eukaryota; kingdom Metazoa; phylum Mollusca; class Polyplacophora; order Lepidopleurida; family Hanleyidae; genus Hanleya; species Hanleya hanleyi. The sequence goes on from JAVTVY010005709.1 coordinate 39,775, forward strand.
AGGGACACCTTTAAAGATACTACCCCATTCACTAACGTAGTTCCCTATTTTTACTCTTTGACTCCTATTGGATAGATAATTATTCACAAGATTGGTAGAAGTATCAGACATGCCATACGCTTTCAACTTACTAATCAATAACTCATGGGGCATGGAGTCAAATGCCTTGGACAGGTCCATAAGTAGAACACCAACTACTTCACCGTTGGCTAAGGCATATTTCCAGTCGTGTACAGCTCTCATAAGAACTGAGTTACAGCTATAGCCGGACCCGAAAGCTGATAAAACAGGATTAAATATATGGCTAAAATAAGTGTTAACACCCTCAAAAACCTTAGAGAGACATGGGAGGATGCTGACCGGTCTATAGTTATTCTTGTCTAAATGATCATTCTTCTTAAAAACAGGTGTAACATTAGCATACTTCAAGCCATCAGGGAAAGAACTGGTCTCTATACATTTGTTTATAATGTTAGTTACGGGATTGATTATATAATCACATCCCAGTTTAACCATCATGGGAGGTATATTGTCACACCCCATAGATTTCTTCACTTTAATGGCATCGAATCTAGATCTAACTTCTGATTCTTTCACTTTAGCAAATGTAAAGTTATTAGTAGGCAAGTCATATTTTTCCTGAATAGTCACAGTACTTGGATGTGACGGAGAACGGATAATTCCCCCATCACTTAAACCAATATCCTTAGCAATATTGATAAAGTGGTCGTTAAAAACACTACAAACATCTTTGGGATCAGAGATCACTTTCCCTTCCTCACTGAGAAGAATATCAGCAGTTTCGCTACCCTTCTTGTCAGATATGAAAGGCTTTATAGTCGACCAAAAATGTGTCGATTTAGATCCCGCGTTACATCTTTCCTGGAAAAACTGGTTAACAGATTTTCTTCTCAGTGAGGTACACAAGTTTCTCTGTTTCCTGTACAGTTCCCAGTTAGCGTTATTCTTCTGTCGGTTGTATTTGTTCCATAATTGGTGTTTTTTGTGAAGGGCTTTTCGCAGTGTAGAGTTAATGTAAGGCACATTTTTGTTTTTGTTTTTAATATATTTTGTTTTGAATGGAGCATGGTCATCAACGACCTGGGTAAACATAGTCTGAAATGCCCAAAGAGAGTCATCAAAAATTTCAGCAACATGAAATGGAGTTACTGAAAGATCACTGCGAAAAGCATTCTCATCAAAATGCTTGTAAGATCTGTATGTTATTTTCTCAGTTTTGGCAGAGTCTGTAAACACCTTAAAAACGCTGTAGACCATGTTGTGAAAGTCACTCAGTCCACTGTAGACACTTTCAGAGTTCTTTATGCTTGACTTACAGTTGGTCATAATGACATCAACTAAGGAAGGATTATCTCCCTTAAAACATGTAGGAGTTTTAATAAGGTTGTCAGACTAAAGATATCAGATAATTGTGACAGAATATTCTCATTGCTCTTCAAAGTGTTAAAGTTAAAATCCCCTAGAAGAAGAATATTCTCTGAGGCAATAAGGCATTTATCCAGAATAGCTATACATTCGTGAAGAAAAATACTGTCACTGAAGCTTGGAGGTCGATATATATATATCACAATCCAGGTCTTGCTTTTCACAGATATTTGCAACGTTATGTTTTCCAGAATTGTAGATTCGAGGTCACATCTTCTCTTGTTAGGGATATCAATCCGCGCGTAGAGCATAACACCCCCGCCTCCACAAGTCCGATCTTTTCGATAACATTTATATCTTCCCACCTCGAACTGTGACTTGGGAAAAGAGTTATCTAACTTTGTTTCTGAAATACCAAACACATCTATAATGTTATCCAAAAGTAACTCTTTAATTTCTCCAAATTTATACCTGAGACTGTTAATGTTCAGGTGTCCCATTATCATGTTCTTTGGTTGTAGGGAGCTTGTCGTAGCTCAGGAAATGCCTTGAAATCATCGTCACCTCTGGTTGAGTTTTGAATTATATTACATGATGTATTACTAGTCCTTGTATCCAGACTGAAAAAGGAGTCTGTAAAATTAAAAACACTTTGAATGTCACATGAAGGACAATCCCAGGTTTCAGACGATAATCCCAGAGTTCTGTACTGTTTTAGCGTTATGTCAGTACACGGTGTTCTATGAACCCACAGATTACATGTATCGCATTGGATAGCCGCCTGTCTCGCATATACACCACAGTTACACACACTGCATGGGTTTTGTGGGGACCGCTTCTTTTTGTTATCATCTCCATTGCTGGGTCCTGGGTTGGGATGAATATCC
>JAVTVY010005710.1:0-40055 GCA_036873755.1 Hanleya hanleyi
CCACCAAATTGTATTAGTTCTACAGAAAATAATTCACAAGGAGGGGCTCATTGCAATTTTTTGTTACCAGTGGAGAAATGGTCCGATACGCGGGCATAAAGGTAACGGTGTAATGAATACTTACGAATATCACAGAATAAATCATATCACAGGTTTCTTAAGTGTGACGCTATGAGCTGTTCAATTAATTTGTATTAGTTGTGCATACAATAGACCATACGGGTTGCTTTGCAAATTATGTAAACCTTGGTGGGGGAAGGGGTATTTGTTGAGGCAGACATATATTTAAGGACGTAACACATATTTATGAATATACTGTTGATTCCTAAGGCGGTATATAGTGTAATTATAGTCATTTGTTGGTATGCATATCGCCTTATACTTTTTATCTCGCCTTACGAAGTAAAGGGGAGATATTGTGAGGGGGGAAAGAGGATGTCGGTGTCGGTGTCGGTGTCCCCTGCCTGGAAATGATAAGGTTTTTGGTTTAGCAAATTCAAAATAAATATAGAAAATTTAGAAAAAATATAAAAAAATATATAAAAAAATATGGGGAGTGGGTATTCCACCTGGGGGTATTACCCCTGGGTGCTCCAATGTTAAAATTCCTATGATAGACTTTTGCGTTTAGCTGAAGTGCACATGTGCATCTGTACTTAGAAAGTTTGCTGCAGTTGTCAGCTGTCATTGGATGATTATGAAACTTGATACACATGTTTCTTATGATTAGAGGATGTACCTGTGCTATTTAGGAGATGAAATATTAATTTTTCTCCAAATTATGGCAAATGATAGAGTTTTCTGTTTAGGTGAATTGTACATGTAGGCCTCTACATGTATACATGTACATGTACATGATAAGTTTGCTGCAGTTGTCAGATCTCATTGGATGATTACGAAACTTAGTACACATGTTTCTTATGTGTATTTTTGAGATGAAATATTAATTTTTCTCCAAATTATGGCAAATGATAGAGTTTTGCGTTTAGCTGAAGTGCACATGTACATCTGTACATCACAGTTTGCTGCAGTTGTCAGCTGTCATTGAATGATTATGAAACTTGGTACACATGTTTCTTATGATTAGAGGATGTACCTGTGCTATTTAGGAGATGAAATATTAATTTTTCTTCAAATTTTGAGGGTTTTGTGTAAGTAATTTGCCAATGATAATGTACATGTATATACATGTACACCTGTACATGAAAAGTTTTACCCAAGTTCAATGTGATTTGAGGATGTGCATGTGCTATTCAAGAAATATGACATTAAATATGAATTTTTGTCCTAATTATTGCAGTTTAGACTTTGTATGTTTCCATTGATAAGGTTTTTGTTGGGCAAAAATTACATGTAGATCTGTACATAGAAAATTTGTTGAACCTTTCGTGGGATGATTATAAACTTGTTGGACATGTTTCATGTTTTCCTAGGTCAGAGCTGTCCCGCAGTAATCCCACACAGGACTGGCCTATCCAGCAGTAATCCCACACAGTACTTACCTATCCAGCACTAACCCAAATGGCACTGGCCTATCCAGCAGTAATGCCACACGGAACTGACCTATCCTGCACTAATCCCAGACCGGATTGGCCTATCCAGCAGTAATCCCACATGGGACTGGCCTATGCAGCAGTAATCTCACAAGGGACTGACCTATCCAGAAGTAATAGGACACTGGACTGCAATATGCAGCAGTAATCCCACATGGCACTGACCTATCCAGCCATAATCCTACATCGGACTGACCTATCCTGCTGTAATGCCGCACAGATTTAGCTTATCCAGCAGTAATCCCACACGGGACTGGCCTCCCCAGCCGTAATCCCACACAGGATTGCCATATGCAGCAGTAATTCCACACTGGACTGCCTATGCAGCATTAATCCCATATGAGACTCATCTATCCAGCAGTAATCCCAGACAGGACCGGCCTATCCAGCAGTAATCCCACTTGGGACTGGACTATCCAGCAGTAAATCCCACAGGAGACTGGTCTAGCCATCAGTAATAACACACGGGACTGGTCCATCCAGCAGTAATCCTACACAGGACTGGCCTATCCAGCAGTAATCTCACATGGGACTGACCTATCCAGCAGTAATCTCACACTGGACTGCCCTATGCAGCAGTAATACCACGGCCCTGACCTATCCATCCTACATGGGATTAACTTACATGCCGTTAATCCCACATGGGACTGATGTTATTGTCTGTACCAGATAATCTATTCCACACATTATTGTCTGTACCACATCACCTATTCCAGACGTTATTGTTTGTTCTACATGTATTCTTTCAATACTGCTGCAGCTTCGGCGGATGACCCCGCAAGGCGAGATGTTGGGGTTCTCAGAACGCTTGTCAGGTGTATATATTTGTATCAATGTATTACAAAATGTGTAAGCTGATGTGTATATAGAAGCAAATATTCGCGTTGAGATGCCGCTATTTTTTGTAACGGGGCTTGAGTTATATACACGCTGAAACTAGCTATACTATAGCGATTCTGAGAAAGGGAGTATTACTAATAGATACGTTCAACTAGTCTTATGCAAATGACATCCAGTTGGTACTCCTTAACCAGTATAAATTGATACATACCATAGAGCTTGGGCCTGGCCTATCTGATAGGTACGAGGCCAGTAATGCGTGTATTGTTGTTTTTAATTGTACATTTAACTGTATGTTATTCTTACCGCACATTGGGTGACTCACAGACGATCTGATTCGACTGCTGGCAGTAATTCTCCTGGCCCTGTACATGTACTAAAGTATATATTTTTAAATGATTTATATGGTTAATATAATTTCCATGAACTGTCAAGGATTGGCTGATAGCTCCAAAAGATATGACGTTTTCCACTTTTTGAGAAAGAAAAAATACAACATAATATGTTTGCAAGACACCCATACAGACAAATATACCGAAAAGATTTTGCGGTTTGAATGGGGACCAGACGCCTGGGCAAGTCCATTTAAATCCAATGCTCAAGGAGTTTTGATACTTATTAATAACAATTTTGAGTACAAAGTAAATTGGATAGAAAGAGATCCGAATGGAAATTGTTTAATACTCAGTCTTAAGATTTGCGATACATCAGTAACGATTGCTAATATTTATGAACCAAACACGGATAAGCCTATAGCTTTTATAACATATTTAACAAATTAATAAATGACAATGGAAATCCATCTGTAGTAATTTGTGGCGATTGAAATATGGTATTGAATCCTGATATAGACACAAACAATTATATACACACTAACAATCCACAGACTAGGAAACCGTCTTAGATCACGTAAGTGATAATAACTACTGTGATAAAATTATCAGCTTTGTCGAAATTGACCCACCTATTTCTTGTTTTGTCCAACCCACCAGACGACTTCATCCAGGCACTTAATAGTATTCTTTTTAAGTTCCTTTGGAACGGAGGGAGCGATAGATTACAACAGAAAAATTATTACACAGGGTTATAAAAATGGGACATTACGCATGGTAAAAGTAATCAACTTCATTCATAGCTCGAAAATGACATGGATAAGATGAGTTTTGCTGCATAACCGAAAATGGAACGACATCATACTTTCTGGGGAGACGTATTTAGCGCCTGGTGCCAGGTGAGAAAAAAATAACTCCAAGTGAAATAAACGACCTGGTGAATGAACAACTCGGGTACAATAACAACCTGAGGCAACCAAATCTATTCATCAAAAATTGGTACAAGGATAATATTGTTGTATTCGTGATATCCTCAGCTCCGATGGTAACTTTCTATCATATATAGAAATAAAAAGTAAATACAATATCAGAGGCACGTACTTGGGGTATATTCGCATCGTCTCTCAAATATTGATAAGAAATGGAAGTTAGAGATATGTCAAAAGTACCAAGATGTGATGATATTCACTTCTCCGAACATTATAGAGAAAAAAATATTGATCAAGGAAACCAAGGGATGCAGAATTTTTTATGATTCATTAAATGGGGAAGAGGGATTAATAATTAAATCGACGAACAGATGGGATGAAATATTAAATACTAAAATTGAATGGAAAAGCACATATAAAAGTACATTCAGCAGCACTGGTTATACAAAGCTAAGAAATATGCAATGTAACATCTTGCGCCGAATTTTGTGCACAAACTCGTTCTTGTATACTATCGGCAAACGCGATAATAATCTATGTTTCTATTGTAATGCAGAAAAGGAATCTATTGAACCTCTATTATTTATGTGCCCTATTATCCGGAATTTTTGGGACCAGTTGTAACAGTTTTGAAGAGAATGTTACAATTACTCCAGAAAATATTGTATGCGGGTGAGCATGGTGAGCAACAATATAGAATGGCTTTGATAACAAAGCAATATATTTATAATGACAATTTCAGGTTATCAAATCTGAATTTGAATGCTATTTTAAACAAATTTTACAGTCATTGTCAACTCGAGAAATATATATCCGGCATAAGCAAAGCAATGACCAAGTTTAACAAAAAAGGAGTATGTTTGTTTTGAAAGGTTATCGAGAGTCTGAAACGTTAAACATTTGAAAGGTAAAAAGATAAATCTCACTATTTATCAACCAATATTTAACCAGCAAAGAATTTAGATGGCTATTATTAATTGTGTATCCTCGTGAATACGTCACCTAATGATGGATATTTTTTCTTTCGTATGTACGTTTGTTTGTATGTATACATGTAACAAGGAAGTCTCCAAGATATCCCGATTACTTTATTTTCATGATGTTTGTATGTCAATGCGTAAACTGTCAATCTGTGTATTTGTACGTCTGTATATATATATGTACGTTACATGATCACAATAATAATTAAAAAAAAGATACTGAACATGGGACTAGTTTTGGTTACAGATGTCAAATTTCAGATATACATATATTTAAAATATCCACTAAAGTATATACATGTACGAAAATGCCAAAAACAGACAAAAGCTTAATTTCAAACATACGACGACGCTGTTTCACTTTCGACTGTGAGGTTTCCCAGTAAAACCGTGGATATTTTCTCTGTATGAAACACAGGTGTTTTTGTGGAGAATTGAAGAAATTATGTTCTGGGTCCACAAACGTAACAGCAAGCGAAAACTTCCTCGATGACAACAGATATATAGACTCACACATTTTTCAAGTATGTGTATGTATATTATATTTTAATGTTGCGTTTAATTGTGATTGTAGTTTTGTGACTTGTAAACATGGTGGAGAATGAAGCGCTTGGTCGTCGTCGGATCTCACAGGTATTTGTTCTGAGTATCAACTTACATTCAACAAATACTCCCTCGTTTGGGCCTTTTTGTACTATCTGTCCAACAGATAGCTTGATGTGGCTATTATATCATTGCCCTGAAATATTTGCATCTATAATACCACTTAAGCCGGTACTAGGGTCGTGTGGTCATGCCATTCAACATGTTCACATGAACAGCTTCAATAAAGCGTGGTTGAGATACAAATCATCACAGGGATAACTTTGGGTACTTGTGATGTTTTAGAAATATGCAGTCTGTGGGGTCATATGTCTTCTTGTCAGTATTCCGGGATCGTTTTCCATCACCCTATTAATGTTGCGTTTAATATGTTCCAGGCCTCGTTTAAGCTTTAATTACTCTTTTGATTCTTTTATTTTCAAGTCACTTTGCCTACCTTATAGCTATCCTGACAAATTTTTACATCCTTTTGACAAAACAAAATCCAGCGTCAGATGCCATTTTAAGAAACTTTAAAGTTAGGTTACTCGCAGTTACCCTAATACTGCGCTGACAACATTTCTAATGAACACAAAAAATCCCTCCTGTCCGTTTTATCTACTGGTAATTTTAAAAAAAATGGGTCTTGCTCCAAACGTGTGCCATTGTCCCATCCCCCTATTTGACACTTTAACATTAGTGAATATTGAACGCGATATTAAAAGGTACAATAGGTCCTAAATGTGTTTTTGCAGTGAGAGAATTTGTTATCACGAATAAGTAAACACGGATACTTCAATGAGGCTCGCTCGAACGACACATTTTTTCATGAAATAAAAATATTAATGAGCGATCATTCCCATAATGTAATTCAACATGTAGAAATATACCGCTCATACGTGTATTTTAAGAATTCATGAATTATTATGACAAATTATTTAACCCTCGATTGAACCACTTAAAATATCCTTTCATATGCTAGTCATGTCATCAAGTTCAGGAAGAATAATCTCAATGATATTTTTGTCCGATGCTTAATTTAAATTAATTCAACTATGCATCTCGTATACATAAGAGACACACTTAACTGTATTTGCACGGGAGGTAAATCAACAACATAAAATACTGAAAGTTTAATAATTAAGTTATTTTATTTCCTTAAATGAGTGTAATTATGTGTCGCAGTACTAAGATTTTAATCATAAATAATAATTTTAAGAATATTAATAATGTGAAAATGAAACTTTTAAATTAAAATTTTCAGTTCTTGGAAAATTTCACTTTTTCTAACCTTAAACCTGAAATACTGAATTCATTTTTTCTGCTTGATTCGTGATTCTTATCCATGATAGCTCATTATTTTTAATATCAAGGAAGTTCACCATTTTACACATTGATATAAACGTATTGATGTGTATAAAACTTTCCTCCATTAAACATGATCAAGTGCTATTGTATCAAACTAACTTTACTTATTGTGACTGATGCACGGTTTAAGAAGTGGTATAATAACGAAATAAATCGCAGGGTCAAGCAAACGCGCAATCTTCTAATCTCCTGGACGCCATGCACAATGTATAAATATTTTATCAGATCTCCTCGAATTTCAACGTGATAAATTCACAAGATTTGGCTTCCGCGGAGTTTAATTGTCGGTCAATTCAGGCAACATGGCAAACTGAATTTTCAACAGATCTCACTCGCAGTGGGCAGATGCGAAGATGTGCCGTACAAAGACTGAACAGGTTTCTCGATTGTTATTGACTCGGGGGTTCGCGCTAGCTCAGGGTATTGAAGCGCGTATGCAAATGCAGCCTTCTTCTACGCGCGCACAATAATAGAGGCACACTCCATCTGCACCTGCCGGGTGCCCGAGTGGTTTGAAAGAAGGCATACCTCAAGCCTAGCGTCCTTTATTCAGGGCACGCGACATAAATATACCAAACCTGCATCGGATCTTGTCACAGTGTTTGTTGACAATCGCCGGCACGAGTCTGTCCTTTCTGGATCTTCCAAGTAACATATTACGTGTGTGAGGAATACTATAAGTTCGATGTATGTGGAGAAATGTGGACCTCGTGTAATGATTCCCTGTATACATAAACAGGGTTTGCTGGACAACACTGTCGAACGTTTTCACAGCAAATGGTAAAAAAATATTGACGGATTTATGTATCTTAGAACCTGGGATTGGTGTTGCTACCGCTTGTGTAAGTAGACTTCTGTTTTCATTATTTCATCACAGAATTATCGATTATAATTATTCGATATTTTATCAGAATTCTATAATAATAATAATAATGTAACCGTTAATGCGTGAAATTCTACATACTTTACTTAAATGTGTCTGTAGTATAGTCTCACTGATATATTATACACCTCATTTGTCTATCGATATTACATACTGATGTACATACATGTATGTAGTATATCTTGCTCAAATCGCCAGTGGAATTTACTTTAGTTTCAATACATGTATCTCGTTTTTGCCCGATGTTGCACGGAGTCCGAGACATTACGGCACGCGACATTTCGGCACGCGGGAAAGTGAAAGGTACAACATGACGCGACATTTCGGCAAATTTTATCCTCACCTGCAGTTATAATTGGACAAAAAACTATTTTACTTGTTAGAGATGCATGTACATAATGTACAAAAAACATGTGGAAGATTTTACAGAGATATATTGTGGATATTTTTTTAGCAAATTCTCCGTCAATCAGACGAAGAGATTCGTACATGTATTAAATCTTGCTGAGTGAGGTTAGACTTTAATTTCTTTGTAAAATCGGTAACGAATACAGAACCATACTTATCTGGGCTCACATAAATTTAATAGGTCTATACTTATCATGTATTTGTCTTTTCTTTTCATATGTATTTGTCTTTTCTTTTGCTTTGACCCACTTGGTCAATTTTAACGGGATTTTACATTTGTACAATCGCTACAAAATTTACATCTCTTGTTCTGTCTATAAGTTAAGGAGGGGTGGGGGGATCTGTCTTTCTTATCATATTTTGGTTTGTGAAATACAGTTGCTGAAATGTTGCGTGTCAAAATGTCGTACCCACCAATTTATGCCGAAATGTCGCGTGCCGAAATCTCGCCTATCGAAGTGTTTTGTGCGGAAATGTTCTGACACCTTAAACAGGGTGCATAATTCGGCTGTGCAACTTGGCGTGTATAATACACATGCACCAATTCGAAAGATCGAACTGTGGTGTGGTTATCAAACCAGCAATGGGATATATATAGCATATTATCCACTGTTTTTGCGGAGTATCGCAACTACTTCGTTTTCAAGTATCAAGAATTATGTTGAACTCGAACTGTGGTATTTCCGGTTCGAATTTTTTGTTTTGCAAGCCTTGATTTGTTATTAGCCAACGGAGGTCGAACGTGACTCGGATAGTAAATATAGAAATAATACTTTCATGGCAACTTTGAGTTTGTGTTGAATAGATTAGTTTGGGTCTTGTATTTGACTTTCCGGTCGCATCAAATACTCCAAAGTACACGAACACCGGTAATTATAGAAAAAAGTTCTACTATGCATTAAATGATTTTTTCTTCGTTTATTTATAAACCACACGTGAGTGACTATATGTCATAATAGTATTTGTCGTGCAAACACTACAGTATCATGAAAGTACGATTAAAGTTAAATTTGAATTAGAGAAAGGGTGACTTGTCTTCAGCGTCAGCTAAAAGTAACATATATTAATTTATGGGAGATAACTCTTCACAGGATTATGGTTTCAAATTGTCGTTTAGGGTGATCTCCCCTTACTTTGTGGTACAAATTTCCTATCGAAACCTGGACAATCCATGAAGCATGTCATACTTCATTTGAAATGATATTATTGTCTTGTCATTTATTTTTTAGGTGTGTTATTTTATTGGATTTATCATGAAGTCGTTGCCATGTACCGTATTGTGAGATGAATATGCACCAAGTCAATACAACGGACTGCCGATCCTTTCCGGACGAAAAAGACCGGCGACAACGAATTGCAAAAAGTTTATTGGATTTGCAAAATATTGTCCCCAAATCCGATCAAGAAAGCAAGGTATTCTTGAAATTCTGCCTCTTTTATTTTCCTTTTTTCCATATATTGAGATGCTTTTTGAGGGTTTTTTTATGTTATGCAAACGTATATCTTTGTATAGATAGATTCAGTTGAATGTAAGGGGAATCGAATCTATCAATTCCTCTGTTCTCGGAGTGCACAATTAGTAATTGGCCTAAGAGCCCCTGATACATTGTGTAAATAAAACTAAATATATCGAAACAATGAGTTAATAGTTTGCCTACTAGTCTATACCAAAGTCAACTGAGGTCAGTACTATTTTCCTTCCATTAAAAAAACATACAGGTACTTAGGGCACAAAACATCGTTGCAAAAACTTATAAAACAGGGCTATACCACCCAGCGCCCCTACTCAAAGTTCCTCAAATTTGGCGATACATATCGCATGCTGATAGCAAATACGACCGCAGCATGCAAGATCTATGGCGTTACGTTTCGTAACTTGTGTCTAATTTCGCTTAACCCGGGGCCGTATGAACCCATGTACCGGTACTTCAATATCCTCATGGTGCATATATGAACAGTCACAATCAAAGCGTGACTGAGATACATCATTCTCTAGATGACGACTTTACAACGAATATTATGGATTAAGAATATTGATCAGCGATACGGATTTGATATTTTTGGAACATCATGATGTGTTGCCGGCATAGATGAAAACTGTTGACCGCTTCTCTGTTGCAGGAAACTAGCCTATGTTTATGTATACTATGATTGTCTTTTTGAATTTGATGCTAATGCTGTTATATGGAATAGGTCTTTGGATTATGGATGCGGGTATTCTCTAATGGACGACGGTTGAATTATGAATGACGGACCAGACGCTTGTAATTCAAATGATAAAAAGGATATATTGCGTAGAATGTTAATTGATAGAAAAAAAGTGGCACTTTTCAAAACCGTTTCAGAATTTTTACTTTATTCACCGGTGTATATAGTCAAAAGCATGCACCAGTTCACCTTCATAATAAGGTTGATGTGACATATTGTATCCTTTTAGATGTGTATAGTCTTGGGCATAATAAAAGATACACACCTAACTGCGCAGAAACTATAGTTTTTCTCACGCCATATTATGTAAGTTCAAACGACGTTTTTAATAATTGTAGCACTGTTTTATTGAACGGAAAAAAATACGAGGAAATCACATAGCCCGCCTCTTGATATAGTCATCTATATGTGAAGCAATTAAGTTTAAATCTGATAAATCTACACTCAATGGCCGTTACGTACAACTGTTAACCTTAATTTGCTTCGTGTAATAATATTAAGTCTGATTTATTCGCGTACGGTAACTTTTAAATGATCTCACATTTGATGTAGAATGAAACTTATATACATGTCTAAAAGAGATATGGTCGCACAGACATAATAGACAGTCCCTGCATGAAATAAATCAAACACGGTCGTGCCTATATATCAGATTGACACCGACGTGAAACTCACTCTGTCATTCTATCAGATAACCATGGACGTAATCTTCTCAATCATCTATACGATAACTGGGGATGCATCGATGTTTGTGATTTATTCTTCATTCTTATCCATCAAATATAATTATTTTAATCAAATTATCGACTTGAGTTAATACATGTCACAATTGACCGTACTACAGGAAGGGGAGTCTAGTCCAAGAAAAGCCAGCGACGCCATCGAGATACTCGAGGACACCGTTGACTACATAAAAGGATTACGTCAAGAACATCCTGTCGACAAAGAACTAGACTCTGGTATGTACATATATTGCATTTTTCAATATCATAATTGTGGCGTAGTTTTCATTTCCTGAATCAGGTGACATACATGCTTCATCGGTATAGTCATCCGATACAGCTCATTACCTAAGTCACAAACTCGTTTGGCTTGGTTTTCCTGTCAGTGTTAAAACTTGGTTTCCTTTCCATATGAAACGACGACCCCAACTTCGCTTGCTTGCAGTAGACATAAGTTTTAATAACCATAATACGGGGGAAGTATCGTAGAGATATTTTTGTTGTCCTCGACGAATGCAATATATTTGTAGCAGTATATGTAACCAATTAATGTATGAGAGATTGCAGACTGTATATTCTTCATCGCAATTTTGTGATTCATCGTCAGGCAATAAACCTTTCTTTTTATATCTAGTACCCTGTAAATCAATTCTCGACCGCCGTGAAGACAATATAGTCCGCATCTGCAACAACAACTTGAGAAAAGATCCTTTAGTGGCGAAGTACAAAGAATTTAAAGAATGGAGTGTACCTATTTGAACCTGGGGCTAACCTGGATAAATGTCCAATTACATCAATGTTCACTATGTCCCAATAGACGGAATGTAGATCTCTGGACACAGCAAAAATCCAGTCCTGGGGCAAAATATTATTTTCCCGTGTCTCCGAAGAGCTGCTTTTCAACTTTAGTCGGCCATTCCTTATGATGTAATCGCTTTTTCTATGCGTTTAGACGTATTGTACATTTGAGTAAAGAATGTACCGGTATTTGAAATCAGTGACATGCGTATAGTCTGGTCTGACAGCATAATTTAGAGACCATCCCAGAAAAATCAGTCTAGCTTCTTATATTTGTGAACATTTGAGACGTAGGATTTACTATATATAAGTCAGAGGTTGTCAACCTGTTTATAATAGAGTCATTGTTCGCAGCCGTGTATAATCCACGTAACAGTCCCCATGACATCCACAGTTGTGTTTGTGGGGTGGAACAGATATTTTGAAAATACGTATAGATGCACGGGGATAGGGAACTGACTGAAAATATACTGTGTTCGTTCATTTCCTAATCGACAGTATACGTTTTCGGAAGCAACATGGAACTTTTCACCCGCCCTATAAAACACCGAGTACAGCACACAAGACACAGACAGGACGCTTGCATGGTGCAATAAAACAAGATATATCAAGTGTTTCTTTGTTTATAGAGTTGCTTGAATTGCTCATTAAAAATATCTATGTGAAATTTGGCAACACAATATATCAGCAGCATCTAGGTAATCTAATGGATAATAATTGTGCACCCCTGTTGGCTGTCCTGTATCTGTCCTCATATGCAGGCGCTTTCAAAAACCGATCCATTCAAAGCCCGTTCCTTCTCATTCACCAAACGCTATATAGACGAACTTCTCGCTGTGGATAATCGCTATATAAATGACACAGTGAATAGGATATATATCCACCTTCAGTGGATTTGAAGGAAACTACAGATAGCCCTACAGGCACATCATATTTAGATCTATATCTATAAAAATGAAGCGGGCATTCTCTCTCGTCGACTTTATGACAAAAGAGATGATTACAATTTCGACATCGTAAACTATCCTTTTCTGGACAGTAATATTCCAGTGAGACCTGCATATGGCGTATGCATATCTCGCCTAGTAGCATTTGCTAGATCCTGTTGCAGATTGTTGCAGAAACTTATAAAACAGGGCTATACCACCAAGCGCCTCCACTCAAAGTTTATCAAATTTGGCGATACATATCGCATGCTGATAGCAAAATACGAGCGTAGCGTGCAAGATCTATGGCGTTACGTTTCGAAACTTGTGTCTAATTCCGCTTAACCCGGGGCTAGGACCGTTTGAACCCATGTACTTGAAGATCCTCATGGTGCTCATATGAACAGTCACAATCAAAGCGTGACTGAGATACATCATTCTCTAGATGTCGACTTTACAACGATTATTATGGATTAAGAATACTGATATTTTTGGAACATCATGATGTCTTGCCGGCATCACTGAAAACTGTTGACCGCTTCTCTCTTGCAGGAAAATAGCCTATGTTTTTGTATACTGTGATTGTCTTTTTGAATTTGGTGCTAATACTGTTATATGGAATATGGAATAGGTCTTTGGATTACGGATGCGGATATTCTTTAATGGACAACGGCTGAATTATGAATGGCGGACCAGACGCTTGTAATTACAGTGCTAGACATCAGATTATGAAGTTCCTGTTGCTTCTCAGCAAAATGCATTGAAGCAACAGGAACCCGTGCTCACCCAACCACCCACCAACCACCGTGGTGAGAAAGATGTAAGGGATGGTATATTGTGTTAGCAAAAGAAAAAAACACACACACGCACATACATTTCTAACTTCTCAAATCACAGTACCCTCCTTATAACAGCATTCTTTATAACAGAAACTTCATTAGAGCGAAGTTTACAGAAACAAATGTACCTTAATACACTTATTCTCTGTTCGTTATAAAAGCAAATTCATTAGGTCACATTTAACTGGGACAAAAGTGGCCGTTAAAAAAGGGTTGATTGTATCATGATAGATCAGAGGTTATTTAGTTATTTGAGCTAAAGTGCTCCTGAACTATAATAATACAGAAACCATTACACATACGTACACTCACACTATGTATAATAACCATGTATAACTGGTCGTGATAGTCTTGGACTGCCCTGTATAGTTGATGAAGCATACAGGAATCATCTAATGTCGAATAATGCTTCAAAAAAAAAACGGCGAATAAAAATATCGTTTTACTGGGGTTTTTTCTATATTCTTTTTGCTTTTTTTATTGCCAGCAATTAACTGACTCTCATTTTCCATAGCCCTACAACCCTAGTAAAATTTCAACTATGGTAATCATAATTGGTCATTATTATTCTGTGGGAATAACTTTCTCGTGATTAGGTCAACTTTGTTGAACTTACGTCATGACAATAATTAAGTGTTTTGTAATCTTAAGAAAGATCGATGGATATATAGTGGGAATATTAAAATTCCGCCCTTTTGTGAATGAGGTCATCGTGTTCTAGGAACATAATCGTGATGATATTCAAAACTAGCTGAAAATTATGTGTCGTCGTCCTATTTGAAAGGAAAAATTAAAAGCAGACTATTATGAATGTTTCATCGTACAAATATACCTTGGGATATTCCCAATGTACTTGTGTCTCAGTCAGTGGAGAAGGTGTGCTGATTCTGGAGAGCTGAAACTTTATTTTTGGATTTGTCACGTCGAAAAAAGATTTCATAGGATTTCACTGGTGATGTCACAATAACGTCATCCATCAAAGACTTTCGAATGGGCTTGAAATTCATTTTCATGCATTCAATTAGACATAACGTGTAAGGGACTGGCATTCAGATAGGTGATGGAATATCAGTATATGTTGTTTCTTCTGAGGTATATATAATGGGAAATATCAGGAGATCTGGGGCTTGGTCTTTTGATCAGGACTCCACTTCGGCTCATAGTAGAGGGGAAGACATGTGTCAGGCGACATCTCAACAACTTTTTTATCCACATTTGCAGTTTATACAGGCATGTTTATACAGACTAATTGAGAAAAACTCTAAACTACGTGTTTTGAGGTACATGTACATGCTGTACAGAATATATGAAAGAGATTGCAGATAACTTTTTGTTGATATCAAGTTACTTTCAGTCCGTCAATTAGACTATATGATAATGCAAGCGTCATTCAACATTCAACCGTCGTCCATTTAAGAATTTCCGAATCCATAATCCAAAGACCTAATTCATGTAACAATAATAGCACTAAACTCGTAAAAAAGAACGAATCATAGTATACATAAACATGGCCTTGTTTCCTGTAGGGAAGATTTCCCTTTTATTCTCTTACTGGTCCGGACTGTTAAACATGCTCGTTACATAGTTGTTATAGGCCTAAACGATGTGAATGTATCATGCATATTTATTTGTATTCTGTAATAATTTGACTCGCTATATAAAAGTTCGAGTGAATTTAAAATTTGGACTCATCATAAGAATGCACAGCTTCGTAGCGCGTATATGGTCTGTCTATATGTCTAAATAGATGGTCCGTTAACTTATTATGTCTGTTCGATATCTCAAGTTCCGTGTTATGGATTGACGATACATATAGCATGCTGATAGCAAAATACGAGCGTAGCGTGCAAGATCTATGGCGTTTCGTTTCGTAACTTGTGTTTAATTCCTATTAACCCGAGGCTAGGGGTCATATGAACCCATGTACTTCAAGATCCTCATGATATTCATATGAACAGGCACAATCAAAGCTTGACTAAGATACATCATACACTAGATAGAATAGAGATACAGATTTGATATTTTTGGAACATCATGATGTTTTGCCGGCATCATTGAAAACTCTTGACCGCTTCTCTCTTGCAGGAAACTAGCCTATTTTATGTATACTATGATTTGTTGTTGTTGTTTTATTTGGTGCTAATATTTTATATGAATTACGTCTTTGGATCATGGACGCGAATATTCTTTAATGGACGATGGTTGGATATTGAATGACGTACTAGACGCTTGTATATACATTGGTTTGATATCTGCCTGTTTGTCTGTTAAATTTTGCTGTTTTGGTGCCAAACTTTTCATACACCTTAATTACAAATGCTGCAAGGAAGTAGCTTATTCATTTCGAGGTCAAAGACCATGCATTCACACTGGATGAATGCTGAAAATAATGATGTACGGGCTACAAACTTCAGCGCATGACTGCAAAATATGACCTAATTTCCGGTATACCTGAACTCATGGCAAAAAATCGAGTTTGAGGTTTATCTGTCCATCCATCTGTATCAATCTCCTGGCAACGATTGCATATACATTTCGTCTAAAAGGCTGCAGATTTGGAGCTTTTTCTAAAAAGCGAAAAACGGATCGAGGTTTGGTGAACTTCAGTTCTCCATGTGATTTGCCTTTCCTGTATATCAGAGCTAATATATTGCTAACACGACGAAAGATTTAATTTTCTCTCTTTCTTTTATATATCAACCCTTCGTGCACTTTTTTGTTAAACGAATGCACGTTTCCAAAAACGTCACTTTTCAACGTCATAGTACACGACGTCGCAATGTTACCAAAATTCTCATATTGCAAAGTTCCCAATGATGTCCCTCGTCTTGAAAATGGATGAGCGCAGAAATGACTCCAGACTCGTCTATCTTGGAACCGCGAATATCTTCAATTCTATGGGTTGCGACCAAACTGTGGGCATACCGATATCCCAAAATCGGAGGACATACAAATGTATCTCAAGGACAGGGTCTCTGAGATACCAAAACAAGGCAATCGGAGGAAGCTACCATTGCGCACCAAAATTATGCGTTTATCTGCAAGTTCTTACGGTACCAAATTTGAATGTGACATCGCAAATATTAAATATGTTCAACTTTGCGTGCGTATATCCAAGCCCCATTTTCTCCTGTTTGGACAAGCCTATCTTTTCCGAAGCTTCGAACATTTTATAAAAAATGACTTGGACCACATCATTTTGCTTAAGAGGAATATTGGTGCGTACATAAAATCTGGTTCGTCGAGAGGAGTCATATCATTAGTTGGGGGAGCGTGCGGGGGCACGTGTATACCCATATAATAAACGGAAATTCGGGATATTAAGTATACAACCCCAGGTCAATTAAGGACGCGTTGTTCGGTAACTATTCCAGATTTTGTATCGGACTTTTTGATAGTATTCTTGACAAGCACGTTCGGTCAATTTCGACCGTTAGATACATACACTTGTTACACTCACCAATTCATCCGCGTGTTTGTTTGAGCACGTTTGATAAACTCTGAAAAGTCGTCCGAGACTAAAGTTAAAGAATATCGGGTACCAAGTCCAGTGGAAACCTATATTTGAATTCAAAAGTAAACCTCCCATCTGTATGAAACTTTATCCATCGACTTTTGAATATTTAAGAAAGGCAGCATTGTGTATTGAATGGAAGATGAGCAAACAGCTATATACACTGCATGCAGCTGGGTCAGACAGTCTATTTCAGGGTGGACCAGAAACGTTCCAGTCCGCCCAGTCTATTGAGATGATCCGTAGATTTCTTATACAAGAAGGCATCATTCTGTATTTCCAGGTGCTTAAGGAATCGTCCAAATTTACTATATTTCTAATAATGTTGACTAAGCTTGAGGTGCAGACTGACACCCGTCTCCCACATAAAATTATGTTGAGACTTTTCATATTAATTAGTACGGTTATATACACATCTGAAAAAATGAACAAAAAACAAAGGATCTGAATACTCTTGTTAATAATAAATTTATACTTCTACAGTAATAAATTCAAAACATCAGATTTAACTTGTTTGAATAAGTTCCGCAGTAGTTATCAACTAAAAATATATAGTTCCCTTGTCAGCAAAACATATAGCAAGTTTCATAGGAAATGGTTGTTGATATGACAATCATTTTTTATGGGATTAATCCTAGTTTTTGTTTACAGATAGATTTATTTAACTGGATGTAACTGTCCTGACAAAGCACGCTGTCATCTATAGAGATTTTATCTATATGTATCCATGTATGTATTTAATGTATGTATTGCGTGTTTACATCTGTGTATTATCGTAACTGTTCGGAGTAATTTTGTTCTGTGATGTACGTCTATGTATAAAACAAAATAAAAAACTGGGGGGATCTCTCATTTCGAATTAATATATAAAAAATGGGGAAAATAACCATACAATAAGATTTTTCTTATAAAAATGCGCATATTTTTTTGTCAAATTTCAGATTATTAGCGAATCGCTCGATTTCATCTGCATATACATTTTGGAAATGGGCTCTCCATATTCGTTCTCTCAATAGTGAAATAACACATAGCTTTTTTACAATTTGTGTTATCCTTATTAAATTGGCGTGGTTGCTATGACAATAATGTTAGTCATATTCCAATAAAATTATACATATCTGTTTCCCCATTGAACATACATATTCAGAGCACGTATAAAGTTTAGAGTATTCATGCGAAATTAAATTGCTCTCTATTTGAAATATATTAAGACCTGTTCAGAAGGTGCCACTCTCTAAGCTGAACGTAATCGATTTGCACGGCATTGCTAAAGACGGCCATGAAAGGTGTCCATGGTCTCTTCAGACCGGGAGTCTATTTGCTCAAAGGCTTGTCATTCATTCTCAATAGAGCGAAATCCTGAATTGCCGTTACAAATAGGTGAGCTCTGACCTATTGATTCTTGACCATTGCTGTTCTAAAAACCCCTATGGTACGATGAAGTGGTTCTAATTGTCACGAATTAAACAATAACCTCTTTTTGACTTTTCCACTTGATTTACCTCTATACCTCTTGTGAGACAAAAAAATGCGGAAACACTGCAAAGAATCGGGTGCGGTGTAAAAACCATTGAAAAAAGTAGGCCTACAGTAATTAATGAACGGTCATTGTGGGCATGCATTGATTTAGTTAGTATATTTCAAATAGCGGTATGAAGTAAAATTTGAAGAATACAACGTAAAGTGTATGCATCATTTAAATCCTTTAGACTATTTCATCATAACTGAGACGCCTTTAGCTTATTCCACTTGCCAGTGTGCAGACAATTATCCCGCTTCTGGAAGGCTTGGTTCAGAAATACATTCCTTGTTCGCTATATGAATAATGCTAACTTCCTCTGTATAGCTAGGTCTATCCCGCGTTGAGGCATCTATGGAAGTGATGAAGTTTGGACAACTTATTATCGATCAACAACCGTTTCCCACCTAATTACAAACATGCTGGAATTACCCAAATCCAACTGTAATCGACCACTTAAGTTCCTCTAACGCCGACACACGGTGATCTATGTGCTTGCTGTCAATGTCAGGTCAAACTGGAATTGATGAGAACGTATGGATAGGCTTTGCGAAAGACTGTAGCTTCAAGTTAACCAACGCGCGGGAAATTCAATTTCCAATTTCAATTGGTCCATCTCTCCATATCGCTGAACGCGACGTTAAATCTCTCTCTCTCTCTCTCTCTCTCAGGAATGAGACAGATTAGCATGGTGGATATCGAGTAATTTACACTGATCTATCCTAGCAAGTAAGGTTAGTCTCCAGTTTCGTGGTATCTATAATTGATGATAGGCATGGCAATGCAGGAATGGGGGAGGATCTCACATTAAGATCAGCTTAAAAGGCACCGGCCACTTTCCCAGGAAACCTTAATCAACCGTGTGTTGTCCAGTATAATTGGAATGTGTTTTCCATCTCTGTGAACACTGGAACGTTTGAGGAACAATCCTCTCTCTCAGACTCCTCCTTCATTGGAACCTCTAATGATAGCTCAAAAACGCATTGCCTGGTATTTTTGTCACCTTTACATATGGCGGTAAGACCCTTGATCTATGCGGGAGACAATTACCATATGCTTTGATCTACGGTACATTAAGTTTTTTATTGATGTGGGAAGCCACAAGTGAAGGTTTAAAACAAACAGAAAATAACCATGGGAAGACATTTTAACTGAAACCACATATTATGTAGGACGAGTATATTATGATACTATACTGCACATATTATATTTCTTATTGAATATAACGGTTACTTATTCTAACATCGTCTTGTGAAACTCTTTGTCAAATTACCCCGCCAATAACTCGCAATTATATTAGACATTTTGGTTGTCATGGTGGAGAGACCATATTGCAGTGACGACCGACAAATTCAAGCTGAAATGACAAGTCCCAGACAGTTTGCCTTCTGCATGATGTTAGACCCAAAATCACATATATTCTGAACACAGTTTTAATATATATTCTCATCAAAATCACCACATGGTCCAGTCTATCTATACATTTAGCTTCGTTTTCAGAGACATCATAGAAGGCGGCCTTAGAGGACGACAAGATAACTATACAAGAGATACAATGGAACCCAAATGATACCTCTTGTCAAGTACCATAGTGCGCGACTGTCCTGAGACCTTTTGACATCTTTCACTAACTGCAGCAAATACAGCTTCTCGACAACTGACAGCATACAATTACTACTGAGTCAGTTCTACAAAATGACAGGGGGAATTGAAACGAAACTTGTAACAGCCATCACTTTGTTTCTTTCCCATTTAAAATTTCTGAATCATTCATTGTCTGAACCTTCGAAGAATGTTTTGACACGATCTGCCTATATATAATCAGACGATTTGGCGGTAAAGGGGCGATGACAGTATACGTGATTAACCAGATGTTCTGTTCCAAATTAACTTGTACCTTGGCATTGTTCTGGAAACGAGAACCTCCAGTCGCCATGGATGATAATCGTTAGACAACCATACTTCATATATGATACTCTGAAATTTATCACCTAAATCCATACATATCTGATGCCAAGTTCATTATGCATATTACATGCATGTATGGGGAAATAGGAAATAACACAAGGTGTTGAGAATATACCTCACGATGTATTAGACAACTTATTTCACGTATAATAAACATTTTTGCAGAACAACCCATGTATGCCGAACCATCTATCTTTTATTTTCGATGTTGGCTCATCATGACTCAATAATGTGCCGGTGCTACGTCCGAGAATCAACCTAATTCTCAGGTCTGAATGTTAGATGTCGACGAATGCTCTCCTGAGGAGTCATGGTTGCTTTTTAGTCGCCAGTCGTCGTCAGTTTTCCCCACTTCTTGCATATCGCTCCAATCAAGAAAGTATCACTCATCATGTAAAACACGTTTCAAATCTCTGCTGAATCTTCTCTTTTTGCGCTTCCAACGGGAGTTCAAATATTCTTATCTGAAGGAATTCATGCGGGCCATCACGGAACGGTTCATTGAACTCTTTGATGAAAAGACATTAGTATGATGCTGGACAGTACCATTGTCCTCTGATGAGCGTACCTGTCCTTGATCATACTGACACCTGTCATCAGCGGCTACAGCTTCTAGACAACCAATATAATCGGCTACATGCAATTACTCCTAGATCCGTTCTCTGTCGTCTGACAAGATAACTCGAATTAAAATGAAAACAATTATCTCTTTTTTAATTGACAATATTTATGTGCTGACTATTTTTATCTTTAATTGCCTGGATTTAAATTTGTTCGAGACCTGTTGTGATGCAATCGACATATACAGTTAAATTTGGGGGTATACCAGTGTAATCACAGTATAATTTATTCACAAGATATTCATTTGCAAATTGATAAACTATGATGAGTATCCACCTTATAATTTAGCATTTGCGAGGAAGTCAATTCAGACAAACGTTAAGAAACTTTTTTGGTCAGTTTTTAAGCTATGGAGACCATGATTTTCATAAATACTGGAAAACTACATGTCTTCTATTGAAGACCTCATCATTTTTATAGTTGACTTCTGACTGATGATGCCGTTCTATACATCATCTTTATAGTTGCCTTCTGACTGATGATGTTCTATATGCAACAGGTTCCAAGTATTAACACATCTCCACTTTACAGAATAATAACTCCACCGGGGAATTGATAGTTCCTCGTCATGTTTTACGGTGCATTCTCCAGATGCGGCGAAAACTAATTATTTGTGACAACTAATGAAGGGTAGCTTTCGTATAAGCACATTCGTAACCAAATACCAAACCAAATTCGCAACCAAAGTCTACACAAGTTCTAATAAACGCTGGTGTGTTTTGCATAGTTTCTTTACGAAATCGCCCATGTCTGCCAATTCATATCTGAATCTCGATGACGGCTCTTATACTGCCCAAAGAAGTATCCTCCATCACTTGAAAAACATTGCTGGATTTTCTCTTCTTGGGCCTCCAACAGAAGTTCAAATATTCTCGTCTATAGGAATGTTCTGGCCATGGTGGAACGATTCTTTGGTGCCTTCAAGGATGAGAAGACATAATTATGATACTGGACAGTACCATAGTCCACTGAGCGTTTACCTTTTATCCTTTGTCACTTTGACACTTTCCATCAACTGTGGCAATCCCATCTTCTGAACAAACTGTAAAATTGACTGAAATGTTTTAGTGTTGAATCCATCCTCTGTATGATGGCAGGCGTACTCAAACTGAAACATCTCAAAACCACCAATTATCTCTTTTCGTCCAATAGTACTGATTATATTGATATTTCTGAGTTTGGATTATGATTCACACGATCGACCTATACTTGAACGATTTGGCGTTAACGAGACGGTCTCAGTATGCATTTTAAGCAGATATTCGTTTGCTTATCGACCAAGTATTATCAGTATCCACGATATATTTTAGCATTCGTCTACGATTGCACTGAACTATATAGAGTCCGATGAATCACTGTGCAACATTGTTTTATAATCACCTACTGTCAGACGTTACAAATAACGTGAACACGTGCATTTTACTGGCAGGATGTGAAGTACATGTAGTTAGCAATATTAAAACGTATTGATAAAACACCACACAATGCCTCTTAGGAAAGCTTTGATGAAAACAGAAATGCTAACGCGGTAATAATTGCATCGCCATATTTTAATATTTCTGTGACTTTGTACCCCACATGCCACCCTGCATGCTGACCTTGAGCGTTGATGGAAGTTGAGATAAGAGCTTACATTACTCCTCCATTCCTGTACAATCCGTTTGTACAATCAACTTTCACATTCAACTCATTAACTCTAATAATCGACAGACCTATTCCATACGATAGTCAGCATCAATTCAAAATGAAACAAAGAGAGAAAGTGGTCAACAGTTTTCAATGATTTCAACAAGGCATGTATGATGATGTTATGTCTATAACAAGGCATGTATGATGATGTTATGTCTATAACAAGGCATGTATGATGATGTTATGTCTATAACAAGGCATGTATGATGATGTTATGTCTATAACAAGTCATGTATGATGATGTTATGTCTATAACAAGGCATGTATATGATGATGTTATGTCTATAACAAGACATGTATGATGATGTTATGTCTATAACAAGGCATGTATGATGATGTTATGTCTATAACAAGGCATGTATGATGATGTTATGTCTATAACAAGGCATGTATGATGATGTTATGTCTATAAAATCCTTATCACTGACCAGCTTTCTACAAATGAAAGTCGTTTTCTTGTACATGTACCGTATCTCACTCATGTGAGATATCCAGCGTATCTCATCTGACGTGTGTTCTAATAAACTTCCCTATAGGAATGCCTGCTGATCATCTTTGACCCTTCCAAGGATGAGACATAATTATGATACTGAATCATACCTTAGCTCACTGACAGTCTACCTGATGTTCTTCGTCACTTTGACACCTTCTATCAACTTTGACAATCACTGCTAATGCAATCGACCGAAAAATTTTGTACTGAACCTGCTCCTACTATAGGGTGACAGGTGGTATTAAACCGAAACATCCGACAACCATCAATTACCTCTTTTTGATAAACAGTGAATATATTCATATTTCTTTGTCCGGATATTTCAGAGATGTTTTGACATATAATTGAACTATTTGACCGTAAAGGTGCGATGGCAGTATAATATTTTAACAAGAATCCCACAAGTAAACCTGCCAAACTTTGATGAGTATTAAAGGTATATTTTATATTTTCTTGACGAATCATTTGGCAGCCTTGTTTCGTCTTCACACTTTGGGAACAATAATTGTACTACATTAACCGAAATTATCATCACCTATAAAATCAGACAGATGATTACTTGAATATACTCTGTAATACAGGCAAGGCGCGAAGAAGTCAGCAATGCTCAAACGTCTAGTTAGCACGATGCTTCTGGGCAAAACTTTGCAGAGATTCTGTCGCGGTAACAATTGCAAGGCTAAATGTTTCTGTCGGTGAGTTGGTTGACATCACATGATACCTCGGTCTCTTTAGCGTAAATTAAAATTGTGTGAGAGCTTACTTAACTCCTTTATTCCTGTACAATTGGATTGAACCATTGCTATCAATATGTATCTACTTATTTCCCTCATGTTACCAGTATTCCATTTTCCTAAGAGCTCCAAGACGATGCATTAATCAATTTTCCATTTTGAATTCATGAACTCAGCTGTCAGGTTCCTTGATTCCACCTGGGATTTGATATCGCCTGCTGATGGTTTACGGTGCTTTTGTTAAACGTGGAACTGATGCGGAGAAGACAAACAATTCGTTCTGTAGCTTCTATTTTGATCACTGATCTTTTCTCACGGTTGGTGTTTATGCAGACACGTGTGTCTGTCAACTTAGAGAGAGGGAGATAGTAGCAATGTTTAACTATTTTGGTTCACTAAAGCATTTGTGACAAAATATCAACTGAATGTTTGATTTCATTGTCTGTCTTTCTGAACGATATTTGGGTTGTATGTGGCCTACATGTTGCATAACAGATTCTTTGTTAATTTTAGGACAATACAGGCATAGTTTGACTTCTGTGCGTAATTTTTTAACCCCTTTTGCCGAGAGAACATTTCGATGACCACGTTTATTATGTCTGAAGAAGAAAAGGTCAGTTTGACAAAATATCAACGGAACGCTTGATTGCATTGTCCGTCCTTCTGAAAGATATGCGAGGAAAATTTAGCCTCTTTCATAACATATCGTTTGTTGTCACGCTTTAGTCCAATACAGGTACATTTTGACTGTGCGGAGCTTTGTGGAGCAACCCTCTCAGCTAAATCATCTTAACCCTCTCAGCTAAATCATCTTTCGATGAATCTTTGTTTCGATACGGGGTAGTACCATAGTCCGCTATGGGGTAGTACCATAGTCCGCTATGGGGTAGTACCATAGTCCGCTATGGTGTAGTACCATAGTCCGCTATGGGGTAGTACCATAGTCCGCTATGGGGTAGTACCATAGTCCGCTATGGGGTAGTACCATAGCCCGCTATGGGGTAGTACCATAGTCCGCTATGGGGTAGTACCATATAGTCCGCTGAACGTCTATCTGATGTCCTTCGTCATTTTGCCACCTTTTAGCAACTGTAGCAATCACTGCTTCTAGACAACCAATGTAATCGACTGAAGACTATTAGTAATGAACCTGTTGTCAGTTAGGTGACAGGTGGAATTGAACCGGAACATCTAACGACCATCAATTACCATCAATTACCTCTGTTCAACAGTGCAGAATACATTGATTTTTCATTGCCTGAATTTTTCAGAGATGTTTTGGCACAAACTGACATATAATTGACTAATTTGGCTGTACAGTTGCGATGACAGTATAATTTTTAACAAGAATTCCATTCGTAAATCTCCCAATTTTGATGAGCATTCAAAATATATTTAGCATCTTGTCCTGGGGTGTTGAACTGAAGTCCGACGAATCAGTTAACGGCGTTGGTTCATCTTCGTGTTTTGGAATTCACAAATGTAATACATCTTCAAATATTATCATCCCCTGTAATGTCAGACATTACATGAATGTACTCAATAACGTATGTATTTCCCGGAAAGATGAGGCGTAATCAGCAATATTCAAACGTCATGTTAAAATGCACACGATGCCTTTGGGAAACACCGTGCAATAATTTTGCCACGGTAACAATGGGACCGACATATTCTTTTCTCTCAGTGAGATTGGAAAGTGGGACCTGTATATGACGTAAACATATCTCGCCTAGTTTTATATTGGCTTGATCCTTGAACATTATTGCAGAAACTAATAAAACAGGGCTATACCATCAAACCGCTTCCACTCAAAGTTTCTCAAATTTGGCGATATTTGTGACCTGCTAATAGCGAAATACGAGCGTGGTGTGTCAGATTTATGGTGTTATGTTTTGTAACGTGTCTTATACCGCTTAACCCGGGTTTGGGGTCGTATGATCATGAACCCATGTTTTTCACGATTCGCATCGTGTTCATATAAACAGTCACAATCAAAGGGTGACTAAGAAACACCAGTCTTTATAAAAACATGTGGAATAAGAATACTGATTAGCGATACGTATTTGATATTATTGGAACATCATCATATCTTGCCAGCATCATTGAAAACTGTTGACCGCTTCTCTCTTTCAGGAAACTACCCTATTTTTATGTATACTATGATTTATGTTTTGAATTTGGTGCTACTGCTGTTACATGAATTAGGTCTTCGGATTATGGACGTGGAAATTCTTTAATGAACGACGGCTGAATAAATGAATGACGGACTGGGCGCTTGTAATTGTGTACGTCACATGCTACCCGGTCCCTTGTGCGTAAATTAACGTTGAGTTGTCGAGCTCACTTTGCCGCTTCATTCCTGTATAACTGGATTGAACCATTGCTATAAGTAGGTCTCCACGAATTACTTATTCCACCCGTGCTACTAGTATTCCATGTTCCTGAAAGCTCCAACACGATGCTCAAATCAACCCCTTCCTGTTTAACTCATGAACTCAGCTGTCCGCTAGTTCCATGATTCCACCTGGGAATTGATAGCTCCTGCTGATGTTTTTCGGCGCTTTTGTTAAACGTGGAACTGATGCGGAGAAGACAAACAATTCATTCTGTAGCTTCTATTTTGACCACTGTACTTCTCACGGTTGGCGTTCATACAGACACGTGCGTCTGTCAACTTAGAGAGAGGGAGATAGTAGCTAATGTTTAACTATTGTGGTTCACTAAAGCTTGAGGGACAAAATATCGAGTGAATGTTTGATTTCAATGTCCCTCTTTCTCAAAGATTTGTGGATTATATTTAGCTTGCATGTTGCATGACAGATCGTTTGTTAATTTTTAGAACAATACACGCATAGATTGACTACTGTGCTTATTTTGTTTCACAAAGTTGAAGTATAGTGAAGGCACTGAATGCTAGATTACATTGCCCGTCTTTCTGAAATATATGCGAGTGATATTTAGCCTAGATCGTTTGTTGTCATGCTTTAGGCCAATATTTTGTTTTACAAAGTTGAAGTACATGTAGTAAAGGTACTGAATGTCAGATTACATTGTCCGTCTTTCTGAAAGATATGCCAGTGGTATTTAGCCTAGATCGTTTGTTGGCATGCTTTAGGCCAATACAGGCACATTTTGATTTGTAGACAGTTTTGACATTTTGTGGAGCCACCGTCTCAGCGAAATCATCTTTCGGTGAATCTTTCGTTGGCCAAGTACTGTTATTACTTCTCAAGAAGATGATGCTTCATATTCTTTGCTGGACCTGCTCTTCGTAAACAGCTATATTCCGTTCAGAAACACTTCTCTATAGGAATGCTTGCTGAGCATGGGAGAACAGTTCCATGATGAGAAAACTTAAGTATGATGCTGGATAGCACTGTAGTTAAGTCCGCTGAACGTCTAGCTAATGTCCTTTTATCAACTTTGACAATCACTGCTTCTAGACAACCAATGTTGATTGCATGAATATGCGTGCTGCGTGTAGGCCATGAAGTGGTCAGCCATATTAAACGTTGCTGATGAAATACCGTACGATGTCTTGGTCTCATTTATTACCATTATCGAACTGAACACTGGAGATCACGTTGCGTTATCTAAAATCCTTCTGATATCAATTGGTATTTCAGGATTATTGTCTCTTTTGTGAAATAACGTGCGCAAGCACGACGGAATTTGAAAAAAGGGAAATTGTCTGGATATACTGTATAGTTTTGCTTAGTTACATGATACGTGCTTATTATTATCATCTTTAACTTGTGGTAACCTTAAATTATGTATGTTCGTACTTCCTGGCACAACGTTTAGGAAAACAGAGAAATTCTGGCGCAGTATTTTTACCGCCATCTTGTTTCTGTCGGTGCGATTATGTCCCTTACATGCCACCCCGTTACGCTTGAGCTTAGAGCATTTGACTTGAAGGCTTACTTTGCTTATTTACACCTGTATGAACCGTTTGAAACATTGCTATAAGTATGTCTCTGCGAATTATTTATTTCACCCATGCTACTGGTAGTCCACAGTTCCTGAAAGCTTCAAGAGCTCCAAATTTTCCAAATTAAATTCAACTGAACTGTCAGGTTCCGTGATTCCACATGGGATTTGATAGCTCCTGCTGATGTTTTACCGTGCTTTTGTTAGACGGAGAGCTGATGCGGAGGAGACAAATAATTCGCTCTGTAACTTCTATTTTGACCACTGATCTGTTCTCACGGTTGGTTTTTATAAAGACACGTGCGCCTGTCAACTTACAGAGTTAGGGAGAGGGATAGAGTAGCTAATGTATAGTTATTTGGGTTCACTAAAGGCATGCGTGACAAAATATCATCTGAATGTTTCATTTCATTGTCTGACTCTCTGAAAGATATGGGAGTTATATTTAGCCTCTTGCATAACAGGCCGTTTCTTGTGTAACGTTTGATACTATTGTATCTGAAATGATAACACAAACTGTCAGCTTCTTCGCACATAGCGCGGCGCAATTTAATTGCGTGACATGAAGAAGCTTGGTGTCCGTTGTCAAGTTTTGAGATCAAGCTAGTAAAACACATTCCGACTTCTGTGAGCATCTTCGTATGACCCATTCGCCACTCGGCTAAGGTTTTTGTTTACTACAATCCCTGAATTAATAAATTGGGCGAACTCTTCAATGGTGTATGCATTATCCAGGGGTTTTTTTCTCGTTGAAAACTTGATGGTAACTCTCTACTATTGTAAATCCTTTCATGGTGGAGGATATCACATGTATATACACAGCCATCACCATTTTTGTGAGGAATTCTTGTCATCACCAATAAATGACGAGGAGCAATGAGTAGATTTCAAGTCATCTCCATTTATTGATGAGGATCAGTACCTATCACCAATAAATAATTATGGCAATTCATGACTGTTTGTTTATTGGTGATGCTTTCATCTCCTTTTTGGGGGGTGATAGTTATTCCCTTTTTCTGGCTGTGTGTATAGTTTCAATTCAGTACTCATGTTTCCTGTGGTAAGATGTCTTTGGTATAGATGTCAGCACTGAGCTGCGCGGGATTTGATATCCTGACACGGAAATTCTTTTATGGAGGACGGTTGAATAAAATATCGGATATTATGCGGCGGTCCATTCCATAAAATGCCGATACGAAAGTTTATTCTTGTGATTTTATCGTGATCTCATTGAATGCACAATTTACAGAGATTTGTCTCAGAGTAGAGTCGATCAAACAACGTATTTGTCAAAAGGCTTAACAGTCTCTCCGGTACCATCCTTTACAAATCTTTTGTTGGTCTGTAGCGAATGGTTACAAATTGTGGAGCACCGATACAATTGCAGATCCTCAATAGCCTCCAGATGCAGAAATTCTCAGGGGCGGGGATTCTGTCAAATTTAGTTGTTGGAGACGGTTACTCCTGAAGTTTATGGAATTGTTGGCGCACTGTTTAATCTCACACAATCTTCATTGGCCTCCGTTATGCGAACACAGAGACAGTGCCAATCGTGATATGACGAATTCTTAAATTTCCGTGGTAAAAAATAAGGCTATTAACAAAAACGTATAATATTTACGTTTTACGTAAGTACGTTTCTTCTCGAGAATTCTGAACACCTTACCGTCGTTGTTTTACCCCCCCCTCCCCCACCACCCCAACTCGGTCCAACACACACATACACCTTATTTCCAAAGCTTGAGTATTTTCTGAGATGGTTATCCGATGACGGAGACTTTTCCATGGCAACCGCATCCGTTACACTCAACCTTGATCCATGTTGTCGCCAAGGGGCCATGGGGTCTTATTCATTCCCCGCACAACAAAATCCTCATGATCAGTGTCACTGTAAAGACATTAATCAAATTATGAAGTATCTCGTATTGTTATTCAAGTTCATATGTAAAACCGAAAAGAGACAGTGTTACCATACGGTGCGGTTTGCACGATACATTACATCTAATGCACATGCAATCTGCCGGTATTTCTTTGATGTTCCATGTAAATACATTTAGAAGTAGCGACAAGGCGTAAACAAGACTCACCATGGAATACTTTGGATTTAGTCAAGCACAATCTATAGAATGACAGTTTTATTACAAATATTGCAATTGGAAAATAATACCTGTGTTACCCAATGATGAATTCACCAGAGAAGTGACAAACGCTATGATATGTAATTATTCATCATTTAATTAAATAAAGTAAGTATGTATATATACACACCAGGGTTCATATTAATCGAGCAAATAAAGTATAAGATATCTTATTCCACTTGGAAATCTTCGGTGAGACAATGTGGCAGACTATTTTGGCTGTTACCATATTGATAGTTCCAAAATCCTGCAATGTAGAGTGTGGCATGTACCTACAGTTTTCATGCTTCGTCAGGGTTTTTTTTCAAACTTAATCATAACTCTTGATGGTATTGGGGGTCGTGGTGGTACTATAGCAGGCTATAGATAAGTTGGTATATGTGCCGGAGAATTGACAAACGATAACTATATGTTTTCAGGAAGATTTATAAATGATAATAAAACGATGAGCTATTCCGAGAATCGATATTACTGACTATATATATATGTCATGTTCTCACGTGAGCCGACTGTGTATATATAAGATTCAGGATTGTACACAGACCTGAAGCTATATTCGGACATGGATGGTGGTGCTGAAAGTGGGTTTGGGGGGGGGGGGGCGGGTGGGGGTACGGAATCCATTAGGTTATATTACGGGATAAAGTAAGTCATATCATCTTCATGAAGTTCTGTCCGTTTATTATGACAACTAAGAAAACAACTGGTCAGAAAAAACTAGCTGCTGTTGCTTTTCGCCGTCTGATCAACTGATATATACTTATGAAGATCTAACAACTATACGTAATAAACCCTTATTCTAGATCTCCCACGAGAATAAGTGTCTCTGTTATAGAGAGTTTGAAACTTAGGGTGCAGAATTCCGAACTATCCGAATTTTTCGGCAAGGTGATTTATTCAATAAAAATTGTGGAACGAAAAAAAGTTATTTCCATAGAAATAGATATTTTCTAAGAATTCATTGTTCAGATCTTTTACTTTATAGTGATGGTTGTTTTATCCCCTTTAATCCAAAACCACGGTGATTATTTGTATGATCATTTGACACGTATCATATGCATTTCTATGGCAACCGTATCCAGTTTCCTGATCTGTGAACTATGTTGTCGCCTTGGCACCTGGATTTTAATTTCGTTTGCCGCCCAGAAGTACGCAAGATAAGGGTCATTTTTAAGTCTTCAACCAAAGCTGAGTATCTGATTCAATGAGACATATTGTACAACTTCATATGGAAATCCGAAAAGAAACAAGTGTTGCCATACGGTACATGTTACACGGTACATTACACCTAACATACGTTTAACCTGTCGGTATTTCTTTGATGACGTTTGTGAAAGGTGACCTGGCGTCAATGTTGTAAGTGAAACTTGAAAGATACAGTTGTCATAGAAAGACCATGCACGTTGGCAGCTAACATGCCCGTTGGCCAGCTGTCTCTGAAAAATTGTCTTGTCGTTACGAAGAACACAGTAGCAAAAATGTAATGGTTTGCAATGGATGTATTTATCAGCGTAATGAAGATAAAACATCTTTGGTTCTAAAGCTTTGATGTTTTCGTACATTTTTTCTCATTTGCACATTTGTTCGATATGACAATGTGAATCTGGTAGATACGTTGTTCCTATTAACTCCTTTCTACAGAAACTGAAGAATGTTTGGCACATATTGATAGGTATCAGTGACCATATTAAACGTGCAATAACGTGAAATGATTATAATTGGCGTCGAATGTCTTTCTCTTCTACCAAAATTCCATGGTGAGAAAGCCTGAGGAAAGGCACAAAAAGTATGTGAGGCCAATATAACAGAAATGTCAGCTTATATAAAATGGACGGGAAAATGGAATAACATTGATGGACAAATGATTCGGCGATGGTACCCTGAAGGGATTATTTGAAATGTTTGCTTTATGGTGCATGTGATCATTATTATAATACTTAATGATTTCAGTTTGATGCTAGGATTCATATTCTTTTGGTACATGTAATAATGTATACTTCCTAAATGGTATTAATATGTTGAATGCAATTTGCTTGAATTTCGGTACTTCATGTAAACTTTCAAAAAAACGTTCTCCGCTCGCCATAACCCGACTCCTTGGTGATATTCTAGGTTGGCTATTTGATTATATATAATTTCCATGGCAACCTCGTCCGGTTTACCGATCCTGAAACTACGCATTCGCCATGCGATCTCGATCAAGTGTTTCATTCCTTGCACAATAGCAAACATAGTTAGCATTATAGAGTTCATTGGAAATACTTCAGCCATACATGATACGCATGTTATCCAATGCGTTAAGGGGAAAAGGAAACGAGGAAGATTTGTCATGTCACCTGTCACCTGACTCATCACACATAATATACGTATAATCCGTCGGAATTTCTTTGATGTCTTTTTTGAATACAAATGGTAAAACAGTGACCAAGCCTGAATGCAATGTTGTAAATGAGACGTGAACGCGGCACTGGTGATAGAAAATAATGTACTCTTGATTTGTGAGAGTCTGTTCGTGTACTCTGCAGTGACTGCAAAATGAAGATATATATAAAATTCTCAACCAGAGATAAATCCAAATTACCAGACATTATATGCATTGATCAGAAAGCCTATCATTTTAGGCCTAAATCGTTTTCCGTACATTTAATATTAGAATACGTTTGAGGAATCCGGCAGTTTGAATGGTGGCGGTTTCCTAACTGTCTGTGTAATGCCCATTCCACTTGGGGTTGTGACTTTTAACACTTAATTGAGAAACGGAAAAAAATATACACAAAAATTTGCCAGTGGGCATATACATTATGCAGCGAAATGTGTAGGATATCGTATCTAAAATCGAAAGATACTTTCTCCAATCAAAATATGCATTAAACTGAATGCAACTTACTGAATGGCTCAACAGGTTGTTCTGTGGCATCCTTTTCGCGCCTTCTCAAGCTTTTGTTACTAGTTCAATAGCAGCTCTAATGGGTACCTTACAAAGAATCCGCAAGTTTCAAGGTACAGAGAGTTCGTACGATGAAAGCTTTGATAGCTACATTTCTCACAGGCTACCGTATTGCTTGTCAACTGCATTCGTTATCTGAGATGCACAAAAAAGTATACTGGGAGACAAAATGGCTACATTTGTATTGACATAAATATGGCAATATACAGCATGTGTTGTCTTATTGGTGAAATGCATAGTCCTGTGTGTAACAAGACTTGACGTGTTGTTTGTCCTACTAAGTTTTATCTGATCAATACTGGTGATAGCCAAGGCCATAACCAACCTCTTACTAAATAAAAGGCTTCGATCATTCGGCTTGTCAGAACTTAAACCCCTATCGACTCCTGTCGTTTTCGCACGCTATAAATAATGGTTTAGTAAGCTACATATGACTAATTCGTATTTTCACGAATAAAAACGTTGATTATCGCTGACTATGCTGTTCTCAAAAGTCTCGCTATATCTCGAACGAATAGTTCTGAAAATCGGCGTGAATCAACCGTTGGGATATTAAATGGATTGTCAAGACATGTTTCAATGAGTGAGAATAAAATGTCTAAGTTTGACACTGATTTCTGTCTACTTGTCGATCTTCCATCAGATAACTTGATAGGGATATTACAGCATCGCTCTTAAATATTTGTGTCTAACACCGCTAAGCCGGTGCTAGGGGTCATGTGGTCATGCCATACAAGGTGGTCGCATGAACCTCTGAATAAAAGCGTGACTGAAATATAAAACATCACAG
The DNA here is from genome assembly GCA_036873755.1 of Hanleya hanleyi. Lineage (NCBI taxonomy): Eukaryota > Metazoa > Mollusca > Polyplacophora > Lepidopleurida > Hanleyidae > Hanleya > Hanleya hanleyi. The sequence goes on from JAVTVY010005710.1 coordinate 33,712, forward strand.
GGATCAGTTTTGGTTCTTGTGAAATATTTCTCTGTGGGGTCATATGGCTTTTTGTCAATTCTCCGGCATCTTTTCCCACGGTGCTATGTTGCGTTTAATTGTTGCCCCTATATGGTAAGATTTTGCTTGTGGACGTTTCGTCCCTGAGTCTTGTCCTATGTACAAGTCATCGTGATTGTCGATTTGGGACAGGTAAAACGTAGCAGAGAATGAGGCGTTTGGACAGCGACAGGCCTCACAGACATGTGTTCTGGATAAGAACATTCTATTAATACTCCGTTTCTTAATTCTATCTAACGGTCACGCAGTCCATCGTTTTCCAACAGATAACTTGATAGGGCTATCACATCATCTCTCTTAAATATGCTATGGACCGTGGGGAGATGCCATCAAGATTTTCACATGAACAACTGCAATAACAGCGTGGCTGGGATACAAAGCATCACAGGGATCAGTTTTGGTTCTTGTGATATTTTCAGAAATATGCAGTCAGTATTTTTGCCTGTGGGGTCATAGGACTTATCAGTACACCGGTATTATTTTATGTAACGTTTCATTGCTGTCACGTGGGAATAATTTGGTGTTACTCGGACAAAGGAGAACATAATATTTAAAATTGTCCTGGTGTTCAAATCTTTTATTACGCTCAATCGACATCTGGATGACTTCAATCATGGACAACGAGTTCTGTACCTCGCTTAGATCGAATACTATATATGTGCAGGTGATACGGTATTATGTATTCTCGTTTTTTTTTATCTACATTGCTCTTTGAAACGACTTCTCTTAACTCCTGAGGAATCGAGGTGCTAACATGCAATTACTTTTTCATCCTTGTAAGGAGACAAGGAAAAACGTGTTGACATACGTTATACATCTCATACGCTTATTTGACCAGAATGATTTCACTCGTTTGATGTCTTAGCCGTCTGTACACGTATGGCTCTAAAGTTGATACGAATGGGAAAATAATGAAAAGTCGCACTAAACCGTCAATGTTGTAAATGAGGCAGAACTAATCGGGATGACCATACAATGACAATCTGACGATTAACATTATTGTAATACCCTTGAAGCAAATCTTAAGGAGTATAGCCGAAACTCTCTTCAAAGGTGCAAGAATGGCACACCGATTATCACATTTATAAGACCTTGATGTCAAAATAGTTCCGGACTTACAAAGAGTTACATACATTGAGTCAGGTTACTCCTTGATCCCAGATAGTTTGATGTTCTTTTTACCTCGGTTTGATCATTTGACCGACATTATAGCTTTCCATGCCAAAAGAATCCGATGTATTTCGGTAGACCCTCGGCGAAGATCATTATACGACTTTAACTCATACGCTACATACATCTAAATTTTTGTTGCATGGCTTCGATACAACAACAACTGAATTTGCTCCTTATGGTAGGTAATGCCTTATCATATGATACGTCAAATTCGTCCATGTAGATGGTATTGTGAATATTCATTGAAAAATGGCAGGAAGTAAAATGCAACAGTTCAAGGTTCGATGTGATACTATGTGATATTTCAGTTTGAAAATATGCAATATAAGCGCATTCCATAAATGAATCTGAAATCTCTGGAAGCCTATGGAATGAAATCCACTATTAAAACTATTTTTTATTTCATGGACAAATAAAATGTAAATTTTCAAAAAATTAATATTAGCAATAATTTACCATGGACTGAAATGAGAGGAGAAGCATCATTGACGAAACCGATTTCATTAAGCTAGTACTATACACAGGCATCAGTATACACTATACTGATGCATGGCATCAGCTCTAAACGATTTAGCATCCCTATTCATGATAGCTCGTAATTACTGGAATTAAATCTTCTATTATTATTTATTTATTTATTTTTAGTCCTGGGCAACATTAATGCTCAATTATCGATCCTTAGAGAATTGCTTCAGGGATTGGGTGCCATTAAATATGTGTGTGTTGAACGGTACAATTAGCCAGATGCAGGCATGGCGGTATTCTATTATAATCCTTTCGCTGCATGCTATAATAATCACCACGAATTTAATAGTCAAACAACTGACAACACAAAATGAGGCGGAAATTTTGAATAATCCAGTTATTGGAGACAATTGCTTCTTAACTTCCTGACCAGATCAGGTGGTGACAGCTCTCGCGAAGGGCATTCTTGTGGTGCCAGATTGTATATCTCCAACACACTGACCAAATTGTTCCACTTTATAACACAAAAAGGTTTTCTAATGTAACACTTTTTGAACACTCTGTGGTGTTCTTGAATAAATAAGATCAGCAGTATTCAAAATCTGAGCATTTTTTATTTCAGTTAATTGTATTCTAAACGTGAACGCCGGTGTTCAAATTGTAATGGCATTGCTTACCAGGATACTAGAACACGAAGAGAAAGTGTTCCAGTTTATAACACCAAACAATGTTTCAATGTACCAGTTGCAGAACACTCTGTTGGTGTTCTTGAATAAATAAGAGCAACTCTGTTCAAAATTCTGAGCAATTCATTTAGTCGCATTCTAAATTTGTACTCTGGTGTTCACATGGTAATGGCACTGCACACCAGTGTTCACATGGTAATGGCACTGCACACCAGTGTTCACATGGTAATGGCACTGCACACCAGTGTTCACATGGTAATGGCACTGCACACAGTGTTCACATGGTAATGGCACTGCACACCAGTGTTCACATGGTAATGGCACTGCACACCAGTGTTCACATGGTAATGGCACTGCACACCAGTGTTCACATGGTAATGGCACTGCACACCAGTGTTCACATGGTAATGGCACTGCACACCAGTGTTCACATGGTAATGGCACTGCACACCAGTGTTCACATGGTAATGGCACTGCACACCAGAAAATCTATGTTGCATATCCGTATTCAAGAAGACATTCGTATATGTGAAGAGAACATTAGTGTTAAACTTTGGAACAACAATGCCTAAGTTAAGAACACCAAAATGACACGTCAGGGGTCTCAACATTTTAGTGTGTACATGGAAAGCCCTGACAATGAGAGAAAACTAGAAACAGTTGCTTTGTATTGCATTGGGCAAATGAGTTCACTGAGTATAAATGTCGTCGTGATATAGCTGACGTTAAATTGCACTCACTCACTCACTCACTCACTGAGTATAAATGAAATAATCTCAGTAAACCCTTCATTAACTCAGTGTAAAATACTAAGACAATCGAAAGACAATCGGAATGTGTACTGCATACAGCGTTCCGTGATAGTGTTTCTGATGGATCCCTTGTCAAACTTTGGCGGTAGATAAGATGTCATTCTGCATGTTTAATATGCCAAAGCATCTCACTTCACACATGAGGAAGCAGATATATCTGCGAAAGCTCGTGTCCAATTAATCCAGTTATAGTCTCAAATGTTGTTTTCCTAGGCTTTATTGACTAACGCCGCTACCCACATCTTGTAACTTCTTAGTTTTAATTCTGATTGATCTATTCAATCAAAATTCTTCTACAAAACCTTCAACGATATGTGGATTTCAAATCTCTCTTTGTTGAACTCATTTTCGGCAGAAGAAATTTCTCGAGATAGATCTCATCAAAATATGGAAAATATAGAAATGCTGAACAGCGTCTCGGACAACATCCTATTCTAACTTTTTGTAACACTGTAACAAAAGTTTCAAGCGATATACAATTGCCTTCTCACACAAGGGTCTTCTGTATTTGTCAGGGAGAGTGAACTCTTTGTAAAAGTTTTGTGTGGAGATACCTCGCTCGTGAATTTCATACATGTAACAATACTATTGAGTGTTAGTTCTCACGCAGCGTTCATTGAACTGAACAATCTAACAAATGTGACCGTTATAACAACGCGGGAAGAGAGCTAATTTGAAGCGAGATATAGTGCTAGGTATCTTGATGTTCACGGCGAATTGCTCAGATCTTTTACAGAATCAAGACATTTTAAAAATATCAAGTTTAGTTATCGTTAATCAATCATAATCATATTGATTAGGAATTGTCAATCGAATGATAATCATTCAATGTAATAATTCAATATGATATCTAAACTTAAGTTTTTCAAAGGACGTACCGGTACTGGTAGATGAAAATTCTCTGCCAGGCATCCTTTATTTTCATGAGCATTTTATATTTTGCTCTCGCTTTAAAATGACATCCATCCAGAGAATGATATTCAGAGAAGAATGAATTGTTAAAGGTGAAGTGCAAAGCTTCCAATGCTCAACTAAACTGTCAGAAATCAAGGCCTTTGTAGTTATAGTTATTTATGGATTATTTTCTTCTTCCGACTATACGATAAGTCAAAACTTATACGTTCAGAAAACGGGAGCCACAACTTTAGAAAACGTCATCGATTGCCTCCCATTGCTTTTGGAACGTAATGGCGTTATAGTGGTCCTCACTCATTCATCCGACGTAGCATGATGTCATGTGAAATGAATGAAAACCTAAAAAGAATAACGTCCTAACGTTCTACAAGCAAAGAGAGACAAGCGATGTAAGTTTCCAATAGAGATTTATAACAGGATATCCTTAATATTGTTATTAGTACAATTTAGCAAAATATATTCGTTCCAAAATCGTATAACAGTTATATCACATAACACAAGATGTATGTGAGCAACATTTTTAGAAAATAATTAAAAGCTTTACAGTTAACCTTTAAATAATATTTCCACAAACTTTGAAGTAGGTGTATTTGCTAAGAGCAGTGTATCATTATTTGCTCTCTCTCAGCTCTTAAGTATAAAAGATGTGGATGTAAATTTCTTCGAAAAGTGAAAAAAATTCGGCTGCAGGAATGACTCAGATAGGCTCGTCAGCAGCGTCATCCTTCTGTGACATTCTAAAGCCTATTGTTAAAAGTTTGTTAGCAGCTTTACAATGGGTACTTCGCGAGGAATCTTCAAGTGTCAAAATACAAAGAATTCATACAAATGTAACATGATGGACAACCTCTCCTCCCATCTCCATCCTTCCCATCAAACCCTAATTTGCTTGCAAAGGAGTGTTTTCGTGGCGTGCATTGTAACAACTAACAAAAGTAGTCCGTTTACTACATGTATAACTAACTTGACCAACTAGATCGGTTACGAAAAAGGCGCGAAAGGGAAGCTACACTTTTCAGAAGGCGTAAATAAAAATTCGTCATATAAAAAGATTACAATGATATACAACGATTACAATTGTATACTAGATCCGGTATCCGATTTAGAATATCTGTATTGTACATATACAAGCAGAGCATATGTCGATTTGTTGTTTCCCTCACAACATTTCCAATGCACATATCTGGGTGTATGTTCCGATATATTTTATATATTAATCCATTATAGGTATGTTCAGATGTCTAACGTTATACTTTCAAAGATAATCGTCGACCATGATGATGGACAAGATCGCCACTTTTGTTGCTACTGCAAACAGGTGAACTGCAAACAGTAATTCTCTCTTCTGACAGCTTAGCTACCATTTTGTTGTCCACAAATAGCCGTTTAATAAGAGCCATAAAATTGACAAATGGCGATTAATGTTTTCAAAGTAAGAGGATTTATAACTTATGGTGTGGGATACAGAGGATTCTCAGCATCCTTATCTGACAAATTTGCATTTTCTCACGCGAAGAGTTGCCGTTTTCATCTAATTTGGAATGTCACATAGACGCGAAAAATGGTTACAGAAATTAGTGGATTATTGCCTGGATTGCCTGGGTCTTCAGGTTTAGTTTTCGATATCATTTGAACACCATGCTGTTGAGGAATTTTTCAATTTTCAATATCATGTTTCAAATTTTATTTTGACTTATGGTCATTTGGTACTAATGCAGCATTCGTGGAGACTCGGACGTTTTGTTCACCTAGACCCTCCACGATGCTTGCAAGAAAAACCAGTTAAACTCTTGGGCATCAAGGTGTACACATGTAATTACTTTTTTCACCTTTGCAAGGAATGAATAAAAGGAACGTGTTGACATACGGCGAACATCTTATACGCTTAGTTGACCAGAATATCTTCCCTTGTTTGATGGGTCAATCATCTGTGGAATTATGGCTCTAAAGTTGATACAAATGAGAAAATAATGACAAGTCGGACGAATAAGTGAATGCTGTAAATGAGGCAGAACAAATCAGTATTACCATAAAATGACCATGTATATGTGTAACACCCTTGAACCAAATCGTATACACGATATAGTAGAGAAATCTCTTCAGCGTAGCAAGACAGACGCTGGAAGGAATACATTAGGAGGGTGTTAATGGTGAAATAGTTACTGACGTATAAAGATTTACTATGCAATTGACCTGATGACTGATTCTCAACAGTATAGTTTGAATTTCTTTC